>JAAGKR010002353.1:0-96381 GCA_011419295.1 Clarias macrocephalus
GAAATTTCACAGGGAGCCAATGCAGTGTAGATAAGATAGGGGTGATGTGCTCGTATCTTCTGGTTCTAGTGAGGACCCTCGCTGCTGCATTCTGCACCAACTGAAGCTTGTTTATACACCTAGTTGAACAACCAGACAGTAAGGCGTTACAATAGTCCAACCTAGAGGTGATAAAGGCATGAACTAATTTTTCTGCATCATTTAGTGCCAATATGTTTCTTATCTTAGCAATATTTCTAAGGTGAAAGAATGCTATCCTGGTAATATTATCTACATGTGCTTCAAACGAAAGGCTAGAATCCATAATCACACACAAGGTCTTTTACTGTTGCACTTGATGGAACAGAAAGGCCATCTAAAGTTACAGTGTAATCAGAAAGCCTACTTCTAGCTACTTGTGGTCCTATGACCAGAACTTCTGTCTTATCAGGATTAAGCAGAAGAAAATTAATTAACATCCAATCTCTTATGTCCTGCACACACTGCTCAATTTTAGCAAACTGGTTTTTCTCATCTGGTTTTGCTGAGACATATAATTGTGTGTCATCAGCATAACAATGAAAACTAATACCATGTTTAGTCACCTCAGATAAGCTCTCCTGTGGTCCTCTCGTAAAATTTTTGCAAGTTATACACATATAGAAAACATGTACGCGCACTTCTATACTGCCTGGGGAAAAATTGTCGCCATTTTAGAAGGGTCAAATCATTGAGCTGCATCAAGCAAAGAAAACAACTGAGGAGATGGGTTAAAAACTCTTCAACACATTATCAAAACCTAAAAGGATTTTGCTTAACATTTAACTTTATAAACACCAGGTGAAGTTGCATGGTAAAAAATCAATAGTAAGAGCCACAGCTATGTTTAATAGTGAAATTAAGAGCATTTGCTCTTCTTTTTAGTTAATTTAGCTATGGTATTAAATCAAAATCTCGGAATTTTTTTTTTTTCTGTAAGAGAGATACGTTGATCTAGCATCACTGAGGGCTTTTTTTTTATAGTTCAGGATGCTCTTCTTCCATGCCATTTGGAATACTAACAATTTAGTTTGGCGCCATTTACGTTCAAATTTTCAAGCGGTTTGTTTTAAAGTGCGTGTGTGGTCATTATACCAAGGAGCGAGTTTCTTATCTCTAATCATTTTCCTTTTAACTGGAGCTACATTATCTAAGCTATAACGAAGTGTTGACTCTAGATATTCATTCGCCTGTTCGAGTTCTGTGAACTCAGATGGAGATCTAATCAAAGTTGATAACTCTAGAAGATTATTGATAAAGCTCTGTGTGGTATTTGATGTGAATGTACGTTTAAGGCGGTAGCGCGGTGCTGTGCGTACGTTATTACTATGACACGTTTTATAATTAAACCTGCCACGCTGATTCGAGCTGTTAGTAATAAAATAATAATAATATAAACTAACACACTGATAAAGTTCTTTTCACTTTATTTACATTTAAATATGGAAATACAAATACAAATACTAATACAAATTAGTTTTGTAACTTTTTTTTTTTTTTTAAGCGCAATCAATGTTTTTTGTTGGAAGAAAAAACAGAGAGAGAGAGTTGTGTGAGAGAATTGTGATCTCAATTTCCATGGTCAAGAATCATGGAGCCCTAATATATATATATATATATATATATATATATATATATATATATATATATATATATATATATATATATATACTGTATAGCTCTAGAGGTTTTTCTGGAGATGAGTTATTGATAAATATTTCTTTGTTCTGTCCTGGCTGCAACTCTGTCCACACAAGCTTCTTGCATGTACAGCTATAATTTGTAGCCTCAATAAAGTATTCTTAACAAACATGTAGTTAATTGGAAGAGCAGCCACATGGTTTCCATCTTGAGTTCTACTTACTCATGCTTTTTTAATTTTTTAATTTTTTAATTTTTTTAGAAGCCGAAGTCCTAAGTATGTCAGTGAAATGGGGATATGTCAATAAACAGCGGAACAGTGACTAAGTAACCCTTTTAGAGTGTTTTTGTTTTGTTTTTAAACTAAAAATAACGAGCATTTCTACCATTAAAATCTGCATCTTTATGCTTTTGTGAAATTAACTGATTAACAGACACATTGGTTTATTCCTCATATTTTCTGGCATTTGCCAGTCTACATCCATAAAGTGTGCTGTTGTACCCAAGCACTTGCTAGTAGAGTTGTGCAATTTAATTAAGGCATCATTTGTAGGTCAATTAAGTTAATTGAATCTTTGGGTCAGTTTTTGTTTTAAAATTGATTCAATATTTAGGTAAACTTACAAACATTAAATGCTTTTTGTGAGGTGGTTGTTGTTTTTTTTACTTTGGAGCAGTCAGTGCAGTACAACCACTTAATGGGCTAGAGTCGGGAGCAGGAATGAGATCTGAAATTTGAGATGTTGAAATCAACAGTGTTTACTGAAAGAATTTAAGAAACACTGAAATCAATCATTTGTAATACTTTAAATCCTTTAATGTAGCGACTTGGACAAATCAGACAGTAAACATTAGAAATGTTGAGTCAAAAATCACAATTGGCAAAAATCATCAACCACTGAATCAACAGCTCTAGTCAGTAGTGGGTCTGTACTTCCTCAGCACACTCTAAACCTGAGGGTCAGATTTGCTTTAACAGAAACAGTTTAAACTGGCTGAACTGGTTTAAAATGCAGCTGCATTACTTTTTAACATTCCTAAGTTCTCCTTCATCACCCCACAAAACAGTGATGCTTACCTGCAAAGCAAAAAAAGTCCCAGCACCCACTTACTTCAAAGCACATAGCACACTGTGCACTTTTCAATCCGATATTCCAGCACTGCTCGAATGGTCCCACCATCTCTCAGAGATCAAGGAATACATGTACAGGAGCTAGACTATTTTTTGTTTATGCACCTAGGTTGTGGAATAAACTTCCTCCAGATGTCCTGTTTTTTGGGATAAAACAAAAATCCAACATTGGTACTTCTAGTCAATAAAGTACCAAAATATTTGGAAATGTCAAAGCAATTATGTAAGATTCCCTGGATAAGGGGATCTATTAAATGCTGAAAATGTTTAGCCTATTTGTCCCTGATCACTTGTTGAGGCTAATAGGCCCGGATCCTAGAACCTAGATCCTAGTTTTTGCATCTCTGAAGTCTTGTTCTAGAGTATTTAAAGTGTTAATGATTTTGTTTGTAAGCATTAATGCTGACAACAATAGTTTTTAATTGTTGTCTAATTGCCACCATCCCTATCATTATGTGTACATTGTTAGGTTTGACACTTTTCAGCTAAAAAAAAAGACTTAAACTAAATATTGTTTAAAACTAATTAACTTAACATCTCTTATATGGAACAACAGAATACTCTGCAAGAAAGTGGGACGAGGCAGAGCAAATAATTCTATATGATTTATATGTTGATGAGTTCATTATCTGTTTTATTACAGAGAAAAAAGACTGTGAGGTGACGTGTCAGAAAAACAATAAGTAAGAACTGGTAATGAAAAATGAAGGCATGTCAGGTTCAGACAAGATGTTCCTAATTTAGCATCATAACATAGAGCTACTCTAGGGGAATATTTTGGAATCAGCCTAACCAAAATTGATGAATGATGTTTATATATGCACTGGTGTAGTGTGTGGCACTGGGCTTCAGTTTACTGAATATAGTTATCCACCATCCTGCCTTATTTGGAATCTCCAGTTCCCTCAGACAGTTCAAAAACCTACTTGCTACACTGCTATACTTGCTACTTTAAAGTGCTGTTAGGTGTGTGTATGTGTGTGTGTGTGTCTGTGTGTGTGTGTGTGTGTGTGCGCGTCATCCAATGTGTATTGCCATCTCTCATGGTGTTCTTACAAATAAATGAACAAATTAAGGAGCTGTTTTGTCTTGTGTCTTCAGCGGGGAGAAGTGGCGTAGAGAACTGGAGAAGCGCTACATCGACGAGGTGGCCGAGCTGCTGTCGGCTAACATGTGTGATCTCGCCAGCCTCAGTGTGAAGCCAGACAAATGCCACATCCTCAAGAGCATGGTTGACCAGATCCAGCAGATCAAGCGGCAGGAGCAGGGTAAGCTCACCTCAATTTCTGAGTGCAGCATCCTCCACCATGGCTGAGCTTAGCTCTTCACATGTGAGATTTGTCTACTAGGGTCAGTCTGGTAATTTAACATCACGGAGGAGGGGTATATTGAGTTTACTCTCTATAAATTCCCAGTGTTTCTGTAATTACGCATTCGTAGTGTTCATGCCTACGGTTATTTGGAGGTTTTAGTGAAATTCATAATTTAGTATGCATAAATATTCCTGTCAATATTGCTTTCAGAGGCTGACTACATAAACTGCATGAACAAGGCATTTAAATGAAGAATAACTTGCAAAACACACATAAAAACCAACCGTGTCCAATTATAAATTGTTTTCAGTTTCAACTCACCAACGTTTATGTTTCATGAATTTTTATTTTGTGCATTTCTTGCAGAATATGAATCATGTTTAATCAGAGAGAAATCGCTGGCTGTCTGATATTTGCAGCTTCGTTTTGTGATTGGGCAACTACTATATGGATCTCGCCTCATGTTTCCTCATTAATTTAAACATTCAGATTCCAGTCTAGGCAAATTTATTTAGTTTAATTTTGCGCAACGTAAATATATTGGAATTGTTTTGGCGTTTAAAAACCCAAAAGCCCTTCCATTATCGAAAGTCACTGTGTTGTAGTCTTACTTTTTTAATGTAATTTTTAGAGCTTCACTGCATAATATAAAATTCACATTGACATTTTGACATTTATTGTGATTAAATGTGTGTGTGTGTATGTGTGTATATATATATATATATATATATATATAGACTAAAACCAAATAATGGCACTAGAAGTAGCATAAAGACTATTTATATTTATGTTCAGTGTTAATTAGTTTCTAAAATCTCTCTTTTACAACATGGCCACCACAACCTTTAAAGTAATATGCGTCAGCATCTGAGATTTTCTTGTCCCTTTGACATTTTCGCATTTGATATGATGTCCGCAAGTGCTTAATTTTTCTTTTTTAAATGAATATTCAAAAAGCACCAAATTAGCCTTTCCTTGTCACCAGACCCACACATACCACTAGTTCAAATAAACAATGCACCAGTGAATGAGGCTTTTGATTGGACAGTTTTAGCCTGAGTCTCTGAATACATACAGTAGGTAGTCAAGCGGGAGATGCCTATTACTGCCGTGCTTACCGCTGCGGCAAAACGGCGGCGGCGGCCAAAATAAATTTCTTGTCAGTCATGAAAGTGGCGCAAAGTGACATTTTCATTTAACGCAGTTTTCAAATATAATTAGAGCTTAAGTCATTAAAAAAAAGTCATATGTTGTATTGAAAAAATACTAGTGATGGTAATTTCCACATCTGAGTACTTCATACAACTTTGTTTTTACTGATTTTACATTTTTCTTTGCTTTGCAAAAGTCACCCCTATTTATGATCTGTGTATATTATTACTTTTATTACAAATCTGCTCGTATCGGCTCATGTTGGCAGCGTTTTTATCAAAATGGAGATGAAAAGTGCAAAGTGAAAGCATGTACCTAAAACAGCAGTTTAATTTAATTCCTAAAATACTCTGATTACAAATAACAACGTAGCACAACGCGTGTCTGTGAATGGCTGAAATGTGGTTGTGAATAAGCCTTTTAGTGAATGTAAAATGTTCTCGTGAACCCGCGTGCATGTGTGCGCTCTTTCACTTTAAGGAGTTTTGATCAAAATACAAATAAACGCGCACGCCAATATGAGAGATTTACATAAGATTTCTCTTCCTCAGAAATACAACAAACACGAATTTATGATTGCTTAATAAACGCTGTCTTTGTGGCGCTGTGCGAAACGCACGCAGATGTGAGCCGCTTTATTTCAGTCATAATATACTAACATATTTTTGCTGTGTAGACATGTGCAACCTCTCACGGGGGAGCCTTTCTCTGAATACGCCGTTGTAACGGGGGTGGGGCTAAGAAACGCATCTCAGTTTATTAATCCACGTGTTCGGTTTATTATTCAGTGCGCACGTTTTAGTTTGTATACCTGTTATGTTATAACTATATTATAACACTCAAAGACCTTTTATTTGGGGTAAAGTGACTGATGTGCCTAACTTTTTCAGCAGAGCTTGTGTTTCACTGAATAATCTATGACTTTTCATGAATATGTAAGACCTATTGACACCTCTCAGGTGACAAGAAACACAAACCGTTTCAGATTACAGCATATAGAGATATAAATGTCAACAGCATGTCCCACCAAACAATGCAGCAATGAGCATGATTATTATTATTATTTATAATCTAAATAAAAAATCTTTTCTAAACGTGGGCTAGTGTTTTTTAGTTTCACCATTTGTTAATTTAATTAAAATTAGGTTTGGGCTCCAGGATGTTGAGGCTGCATCGTGATCCTATTCTTTAATTTTCTACGCATAAAGTTTTCCAGAGCGCACCGGCAGAAGTAGACTAATGATTATGAATGCGTCGGGGAAAACAGCAAGGAGACTGACTCTTTAATAATTCATTAATAAATTAGTGGTGTCTTTGTTTTCGGCTGCTGTGATGAAGGTGATCATGTCATCTCCGAAGCAGTGGATGTGCCAATAATTCACATTTCATACGAATGACATAATCTGAAATTTGTTTTCCATTAGTTTATGTAAAAGCAGACATTTTGCTTTCTATAAATATATATTTTTCACATCTGTGAGGCAAGTATACACAGTTAATTTTCTGACGCACTCAAGGGACTGCAGTTAAATAAAAGTAGAGTCTTATAAAGTCTATGTAGCTTATATAGTTTTATTATGTAGTTTTTGCACATTAATCTGACAACACCTGTGGCACACACCAACTTTTTCTGATGCACAGTTTTCTGGGTACCCGAGTGTTACACATGATAAAATCTAAAGGCCCACTGTGTTTACGTTTACTTTGCTTAACTTCGGGGCGAATAAGAAATGCCTATATTTAATTTACATTTTTAAATTGTTCTGCAATTTTAGTACTGTGATTTTGTAAATTTGTTTAACGTTTTACTTGTATTTTATAAGGTTTTGCAGGCGATGGTACAGCGGAACGGAGGGGTGCTACTGGGATGTAACAATGTAATTTGTTAAAACGTTTTTTATTATTTATTAAAGAACATTATGATGATCATAACAGCCTACTGCATTTAATTCTTGTAATAACGCAAAAAAATCTGCTTTTCGAATGACACATGATAAAATCTAAAGACTCACTGTGTTGATGTTTACTTTGTTTAAATTCGATCGTAATAAGATATAATTTAATTTCAATTAAAATTTGTACTGTAAGGTTTGTACTCTGATTTTTAATTTGTTTAATTACAATGTTTCACTTGATTTAATCCGCTACTACGTGCAGCTCTAAAGGAGCAGCGGCGTATTAATGCTTGAGCGAATGAACTAAGGCCTGAGGCGTCAGTCTATAGTTATATAGCACCATTCAGTGGTAAAAGCCAGCAAACTCTCCAATCCAAATGCTGTCGCCATGAGGCGCAACAGTAAAACCAGTATACCACTTTAGTACCATCTGTATGTCATGTTCAGAATACTTCTGGCAAAACTAGTCATTTTAGTCAGTCTTGTTATAATCATTAAAATAAGAAAATATGTTCAGTATTCCTGTTAATTAGTAGATATACATGTGATGTAATGAGTAAAGATGTGATGAAATAAGTTTATATGTTTAATAGTTAACATAATTGTTTTGGTTAAATATTTTTTGGATTGGTAATTTTTTTAGACGGACAGTAATTGCAGCTGGGACTGTCCAGATGTTTAGAGGAAGCTGTACTTTATGGAATACCTAACTGCAGGTGATGGTCTGAGTGATGAGGAAGGTTTAGGAAGAAGAATTAGGAGAAAGAGAGGACGTACGAGATGTTTTGGTGCTAATCATGAAATATTATAATAATAATTCAGTCTCCAAAATCTCACTGATGTCTCTTTCTTCATGTCTCTGGAGACAGGAAGGAGACATCCTCTCTCACCCCATGGTGGTGGGAGGAGCCACAGGGGTGTGGAAGAGAGTGACCAATGGTGGTGCAGCACTGCCCTCCTGACCTGGCAGTGTAAGAGAGGGGCCTCTCTCTCCATTTGCCTCTCTCATGGTGTTAGCATTGTTAGACAAGGACATGTGTTGGCCCCTGCATATTTTCCTCCTGCACTTCATGTATTTGCATCTGCCGTTGACTGCATTACCAGCCACTGATTCAGTCTCTGTATACGCTATCTTTACTCAGTTAAATTGTGACTCTGTCTGAGAAACATGATGCTGAACTCCATCAGCTCTTGTTGGGAGCAATTCACCCATATAAACGATGTTTATAATCTGTAAGACGGTGCTAAAAATAGAAATGCAACAATGGGCCAGATGAATTGACCAATGAAAATTACTAGCGTGCTCCTGAAACGGAACCTGTTCGTAAGTCAGGGACTACGTGTATTCATTTGTTAATCACGTTACTCCATTCTCCCGTTGATCCATGTGTGTTTATCACTTTATCATTAATCCCCATGTTAAATTGTTCGTCATTTCATCATAACAAATGGGAATCACTAGAGACCTCTTGTGATGATATCACGGTACTTAACGTACTGAATCAATTAGTACAGTTCCCTATGTTCAGCTCTTCTTTACTAATCCTTATTGTCATTTGTTCGTATTTGTCTCACCCCTGTAAATGTTTTTAAGAGACCCTCTGCTATACAGTATATGTATCTGGTATAAAAAACTTGAGTTTTCATTCTTCACCTTATTATTACTGTCAAAGAACTAATAGCAATATAAAAAACTATGATATAACATTTGCATTTAAACCTTTCAAGAAAAAGTACAATTTTAAGTTTTGAAGAAGTGCATTAGTTCCATATAGCGGGATCTTGTTTAAAATATAAGTATATATAGTCTATCATAGTACTCTAATGTTTATTATAGTCTGGCAGTTTTCTTCTACTATTTATTTTCTGTATTGTATCTACTATTCTTATCTTTCTTGTTTTTGTTAATCATAGACTCAGAAAGCTTCTGCATAAACAATTTCAATGCACTCATACTGTTGGTATGTGTACAAATGGAAAATAAAATCTGGGGAATCTGATATCATTTTATCACTAATCTTTGTATTCAATCGTTTATCACTTCATCACTAATACCCATGTTCAGTCATTCATCACTTCCTTCCACCAGCTGCAAGTTAGAGTGCAAGTAACACGCATTCTCTGAGTTGACCATTTTAAAAAGGTGAATTTTACATTAAAATGTAATTTTATAATAAGCATTTTTTTGTGATTACATTTTTACCACTGTCTCGTTTAAATGTTAAATCATGCATTTTGATCCGTGTCATTCATTATGTAGTAAAAATGATACCAACGTAGCGTGTAAACATGTTCATCATTTAAACAAGTTAAAATTGCTGAAATAATTAAGGAGCATCATATGAGAAGGAGTGCTGTATTGCTAGATATAGCACTGTACCATGTCCAGTAATATACACTATATGGAGAAAAGTATTTGGCCAAAACTACAATGACATTATATCCAAATAATTGTACTTTAATATGGAGTGAGTCCCCCTTTTGCAGCTATACCAGCTTCCTCTCTTCTTGGAAGGCTGTCCACAAGATTTTCGAGTGTTTTTGTGGAAATCTGTTTCCATTCATTCTGTAGAGCATTTGTGAGGTCAAACACTGATGTTGGATGAGAAGGCCTGGCTCACAATCTCCATTCCAGTTCATCCCAAAGATGCTCGATGGGGTTGAGTTCAGGGCTCTGTTTAGGTCTTCCACAGCGAACTCAAACTGTCTTTATAGTCCTTGCTTACTGGGGCACAGGCCCTTTTCTATTACAACATGATTTCACTTTCTCAAACTTTTGGAAGCATAGCATTTTCCACAATGCCTTAGTATGCTAAAGCATTAAGATTTCTCTTCACTGGGGATAATCGCCTGATTGAAACACCTGGGAAAAACAAAACAGGTTTCGCCAAATTATTTTGCCCATATACAGCCCTGCGTATCATACAAGAGTTCCACAAACACCATTTATTATAAACAGATTTTGATTTAGTTCTTTAATAAACCACTTATTTTGCTCCATTAACACGTTTCCTTACATAACTGGTGGAACTAACTGCGACAGTTACTGTTATCAACAGGGGTGAAAGTAGTTGTAAATTATTACCAGTACTATGTAGCCAAAAGGTGAGGAGACTTATACCCCTATCTCACCTATGCGGTTTGACTCCATCGCCATCGCGAGTGACCGCCCAAAGTTTCGCGAGGTTCCGTCGGATCCGCAAGCTTCTGTGAGGACAGCAAAAAAAATTTAATTCAAATTTTTTAATTTTTCACGCGGAAAGATACGTAACGCAAAGCACCTTACTCACCGTAATGACACCATAGTGACAACGCAGCCTTCCGTCAGGAAAACGCAGATTTCCGCCGACCTCAGATGACGCCGATTCTTCCCGATCTCATTACGGTCGCTTTACGCAATCACTACGTTGTTGACGGAACAATGGCGGATTGTTCGTTATGATGCCCACGTATGGATTATGGTGTCCGTGTTTTTATTACAGAGTTCGTGTTGTTCTGCGGTTATTACGGTGTACGGTGTTTGCATCTCATTCATAAAAACATCCTCGTCAACCAGAAGTGCATTTCACAGTGCAGAATAGTTTGCATATATAAATAGAAAGTATATAGAGAGGTATATTAGATACAATAGGTGCAAATGAGCAAAATGATTACAATGATTACAATCCCTTTTAACTCTAAAAACACTGAAAGCTTTAAGCTCTTTAGTTCTTTAAGCTCTTCAGTAAGGAAGGTATTATATACTAAAGGCATTATATACTATATTAAATGCTAAAGAATTTTGCATATGTAAACATTATACAGTGAGAAGGTAACATATGAGTGCAAATTAGCAAATTAATTATAGTACAATAGGAAGGTATTATATACAGAGGAAGAGTTATGTACAGAGTGCAATGATTTTGGTGTAGCCAGTGTGAAGATATAATATACTGTACTTCTAATTAATACAGTAGGTTGCATATGTATGCTGTATGCATATGTAACTGTAAACAGAAAGGGTTATATACAAACGGGTTATATACACTGAGTGCAATGAAGAATATATGGCAAGATGAAAATGAAATAGTTTTTAATTAAGAGTACCAGTTTAGTTAGTTTATTTAATGACATTTGGAATACGATACCAACCAGCTTTCATTTTTGTGACTACCAATATTGGTTTACTCTTTTTTGAAAATGTGGGGAGCTCTTAAAAGAGCTTGAGTTCTTTGAGATGGAGGAGAGATTAAATTTTATCTCGCTGCCAAAGAACACTTCCGGCTTCTGAATTCACATACTTTATGAGGTATTATCTTTGCTGCCCTGTTGGTGTTTCCTCTGTAGACTTCTGCCATTTCAGGAAGATTTACAGTCTCTCTCCAACTTCCTGGTATGACATCATGTGTTTCTGGATTTTCCTGGTCCACTGGAAGTTCTCCATGAGGATTCCGCAATCTAAGCAAATGTTTCCATAGGGTCCGCGAGCCTGAAAGGGTTAGCACCATTGCTTTGGCTTGTTGTGTCCTGCAACACAACAAGCCAAGGCAATGGTTCTAACCCTTTCTGGTTGCTGTGGCATTGTAGTTAGGAATCTGAATCTTGAAGCCAAAATGCCAAAGGTGTTCTCAACAACCCTCTTGGCTCTGGACAGTCTGTAATTGAATATTCTTTGATTGACGGTCATGTTCCTGAAGGACAGTGAATCGGTCATTAAAGACAGCGTCTATTTAGAAAAAAATGACCCAATGTTTTCGGAGATTTGGCAATGCCAATGTACATGCCTCATATATCCCGCCCAACGCAGCCTCACGTGGAAAGAATTTCTGAAAACTACTGCTGGCTGTTAAAAATAAGCTGGGATATTTTATTTGTATTTCTAACTGGTATTCTTTGGTATAATATGGTTTTAGGACAATTCCAGACTTTCTGGTGAAGGCTGTTGATATTTATTTTAAAGTTTTTTTGTCTTTGATGTTACCTACACAAAGCAGTGTCTTCCCACCTGGGACTTTCTTCAGCATACTGTTTTTGTCATGTCAGATTGATGGACATGAGTCCTCATCTGTTAAATTTTTGAAAACAACAGTTTTTTTCAGTCGACATTTAATCAATAATATAAAATAAAGTGATTGTTCTTGTTCTTAAATTTATTTTGAATTAAATGAAATAATAATAGTTAAAATAGTAAAATAAATAGTTGAATTGTTTAAATAGTTAATATGTATAATATACAGTACAGACCAAAAGTTTGGACACACCTTCTCATTCAAAGAGTTTGAATTTGTATTATGGCAAGAAAAAAGCAGCTAAGTGAAGAAAAAAACGAGTGGCCATCATTACTTTAAGAAATGAAGGTCAGTCAGTCTGAAAAATTAGGAAAACTTTGAAAGTGTCCCCAAATGCAGTCACAAAAACCATCAAGTGCTACAAAGAAACTGGCTCACATGCGGACCGCCTCAGGAAAGGTAGACCAAGAGTCACCTCTGCTGCGGAGGATAAGTTCATCCGAGTCACCAGCCTCAGAAATCACAGGTTAACAGCAGCTCAGATCAGAGAGCAGGTCAATGCCACACAGAGTTCTAGCAGCAGACACGTCTCTAGAACAACTGTTAAGAGGAGACTGTGTGAATCAGGCCTTCATGGTAGAATATCTGCTAGGAAACCACTGCTAAGGACAGGCAACAAGCAGAAGAGAGACTTGTTTGGGCTAAAGAACACAATAAAGAAACTCTTTGAATGAGAAGGTGTGTCCAAACTTTTGGTCTGTACTGTATATAATAAAATATTAAGGTGGAGAATGTTGGATGTCATGTGGGCATTATAAGATTTGTACTAAAAAAATATAAATAAAAAGTGGCAGCTGGCATGCCTAAAAATAGGTGCAGGATTATTTATATAGCCTGAATAAAATGCTTTATTAATTGTGGGCTATTTTTGTTTACTTACAATATTTGTTCATTTAATTTAAATGAGGTTTGGGCTTGGGGTGTTGAGCCGGCATTGTGATTCTCCTATTTAATTTCCTACATAGTCTAATCAGTGCTTTTTGAAGGCACAGAGGAATTTTGTTGTACTTAATAATATTTATACAGTATAATCAGGGCCTTTTATTAGGGCCCAAGCACTGTAGTGCGCAGGGCCCTATTGTTTTCATTAGGATTATTATTAGGGCCCAAGCACTGTAGTGCACAGGGCCCTATTGTTCTTCTAAGGATTATTATTTTATTTATTTTTATTTTTAGGGCCCAAGCACTGTAGTGCACAGGGTCTTATTGTTCTTCTAAGGATTATTATTAGGGCCCAAGAGCTAGTGCTTGGGCCCTATAGTTTTCTTTAGGATTATTAGGGCCCAAGCACTAGTGCGCAGGGGCCTATTGTTCTTCTAAGGATTATTATTATTTTTTTTTTTTTTTAGGGCCCAAGCACTGTAGTGCGCAGGGCCTTATTGTTCTTCTAAGGATTATTATTATTATTATTATATATATTTTTTTATTATTTTTCTTTCAATCATCTGGGCACTTTCGAGGGTCTTAACATACAGATCGGAATCTGCGGCCAACGGGTGCTCAGTGGGGCTTGGCCCGGGGAGTCGCACACGCCCGGCAAAGCGCCCCTCTAGAGGATCTTGCCTTATAGCTCAGACACGCTTGCACACACACTTATAAAACTCGGTGAACATTTAGATCTCATCCAGCTGAACAAGTTTCGCGCTGCATGTCAAGTGTAATCAACAGGAAGTGAGTTTTTTTGAGTTGTTTGCAAAACGCACCCAATGGAATTTGAAATACTCCTCTTAGGGAATTACTACAATTGACACCAAACCAAGCAAATGTGATCTAAACAAGTTGGCGATGCAATAACTTCTGTATACATTGTGTGACATTCATCAAACCTCAGCGGTAGGTTAAGAGAAGAAACCTGCTCACAGTGCCATGGGTCCCGTGAGTCTCAGTCATAGCGCCACCAACTGGCAGCAGAAAGTGTCTACTTTTACAAATTACATTTTTTGTGACAACTTTTTAGCTAATTGGCTTCAAAATCAGGCACAATAATTGGAAGACATGGCTGATGTCACACTGTAAAGGACATTTTGATACGTTGTAGTGTTGCTAGTGCTAGTGTTGCTATGGCAACATATCATTTTGAGCAAACATAAGATATTTATATCCAACAAGTGGAAAGACCTAATGTGCTCAAACATTTTAGGTAGAAAGAACAACTGGTTCTGAGTAAATTTCTTGAGTTTGATGTTTTTGTGATGCTCATACAGCTCCCAACAGTTTTTATATTTATGAGACTTGGCCTGAAATTACTGCCCTCACTCCTGCAGTAATAAAATATGTCCATTAGATGGAGCGATTCTGCAGGCAGGTATTCTGCAGTCAGGTCTTTCCCCTTCTCCTTTACTATGGCTTCATGTTTACAATTTAAACATATGCAGAAATAATAAAAACAAACAATACAAACATTTAAATTGCCCATTGTACAACATTCTGTCAGGTGGGCAAGGGCAGTGATATACACACCCACACACCCACACACAAACCCACACACACACACACACACACACTCTCACATCGCTCACAAACACATACACATACACAATATGCACACACTAACCATACTACACACACAGACACACACACCAATCACACACACATACACACATACCCACACACATACACAATATGCACGCACTACCCATACCACACACACACTATATTATTATGGTTTCATGTTTACACTTTAAACATATGCAGAAATAAAAAAAATCAACAATACAAACATTTAAATTGCTCAGGTGGACAAGGGCAATGATATATACACACACACACACACACACATACACACATACCCACACCCATACACAATATGCACGCACTAAACAAACCACACACACACAAACACACTCTACACACATTACACATCCGCTACACACAAACTGCACCATTATCATCTTCACCAAACCGGCCCATGTAATCTCAAACAGTTTTGCCATGGAGATGTCTCATGCCGAATAGTGGCTAATAATGTCTCTCTCACACACACAATACCCACACTACACACTAAGGTACTTGTATCCAACAAGTGGAAAGTCCTAATGTTTTCAAACATTTTAGGTCGAAAGAACAACTGGTTCTGAGTAAATTTCTTGATTTTCTTGATTTTGTTATCTCATATGGCTCCCAACAATATTTTTTATAACACTACATGTCCTACACACACACACACACACACACACACACACACACACACACACACACACCCACACTATACACACACACACACACACACACACACACACACTACCCGTCCTATACACACACACACACACCCAAACACACACATCACACATTCTATACTCACACACAGTGCTCATCCCACATAAACAGTGACCGGTCTAAGCAGCTGTGCCATTATCATCATCACCAAACCGACCCATATAATCTCAAACTAGTGAGGATGAAATATTGCAAATATTGAAATATTTCTGATGTCTCAAACAGTTTAGCCATGGCGATGCCTCATGCCGAATAGTGGCTAACAAGGTCACACAAACACACACACCCATACATTTTTATAAACATGTATAAAAGTATAGACATTTAGTTTAGATGCTGAGTCCTGTGCGACAACAGTGGACATTCTTAGAATCTGTTTCATTAGACCCAAACTGTCACGTCTGTCCTTTAGGCATTCCCCTTTAAGGGCATATGCCCTCTTTGCCCATCTTACTGATGCGCGCGGGTGGCGGTGGCGCCCGTGCTTGGGCCCGTCATCGTTGCTTGCAACTATATATATATTTTTTTAATTTATTTATTTATTTCACCCTTTTGGATTTTTCGGGGGTCTTAACATGCTCAAAAACTCCTGAAACTTGGCAGACAGGCTGGAATCTGCTTCCATCAGGATGCCTGAGAGTCCCGGGGCCCCCCACACGAGATTTTGCTGCCTAGCTCATACACACTTTTACGTAGGCACAACTCGGTACACATTTAGACAACTTTCGCGCTGCATGTCCTGGGCTAAACTCAGTGCACCCAATGGAATTTGAAACACTCCTCCTAGGGAATTTATACAATTGCCACCAAACCAGGCAAATACGATCTAAACAAGTTTCCAATGAAAAATTGCAGAGGGATTTTTGATATCTTGAACGGTTTGGCCGTGGCGACGCTTTAAAATTATGGCGAATAAAATTGAACAGGAAGTGGCTAATAACTTCTGTGTACATTAAGTTATGTACATGAAACTTTACAGTAGGAAGCCGATCACATCATATGACAATCATGAGCCACCAACTTGCAGCAGGAAGTGTGTCACTTTTGGAAATCACTAATATTTTGGCCTTTACTTTCACCTGATTTGGTTCAAAATCAGCCAGAGTAATGAAAAGACATGGATCATTTGACACCCTGAAGGATTTTTTTTCTAATTTGAATCGTGTTGCTATGGCGACGATTTAACTAAATAAAAAACCTAAGAAAATTATTCTTCACATATCTTCTGAGTGGAACGCCCTATGGTTCGAAAATTTTATGGCTGTAGACTCACACTGATTATGAGGAAGCCCTGAGAGCCTGGAGCCCGGACATGGCACAGGGCCTGTACAGCGCCCCCTGGAACTTTGTTAAATTTTAGCTGCATAACTTATATCCACTTTCACATATATGAATGAGACCCAGTATAAATTTAGATCTCATTAAGGTGAACAACTTGCATACCCCATGTCATGGAATCCGCTGAACAGGAAGTTGCTTGCAACTATGTAAAAAAAAATTTTAAAAAACCTTTCCACGCTTTTGCCACTTTTGGGGGGTCTTAACATACTCAAAAACTCATCAAAATTTGCAGACAGGTTGGAATCTGCGGCCATCAGGTCCTCAGTGGGGCTCGGCCCGGGGAGGCGCACACACCCGACACAGTTCCCCCTAGAAAATCAGCCCTCATAGCTCATGCACACTTGCACGTATACTTATGAAACTCGGTATACATTTAGATCTCATCACCTACGGTTCCAAAATTTGACAAGGCCGGTGATATACACACACCACACCAGACACACACACATATACATTCTCACACATTCTCACACATCGCTCACACACATACACACACACACATACACAATATGTACACACTAACCATACAACACACACACACAATATTATTATGGTTTCATGTTTACAATTTAAACATGCAGAAATAATACAAATAAACAATACAATCATTTAAAATGCCCACTGTGCAACATTCAGTCAGGTGGACAAGGGCGGTGATATACACACCACACCAGACACACACACCGCTCACAAACACACCGCTCACAAACACATACCCACACACATACACAATATGCACACAGCACACACTTACCATACTACACACACACACAACATTATTATGCTTTCAGTCAGGTGGACAAGGGCAGTGATATATATATATATATATATATATATATATATATATATATATATATATACACACACACACCTGCACACACTTTACACATACTACACACTTGCACAAACACAAATGCTACTCATCCTACACAAACTCTAAATGCCCTACAGACACGCAGACTATCCATCTCACAGACACACACACACACACACACACACACACCTGCACACCTGCACACACATTACACATACTACACATTTGCACAAACACAAATGCTACTCATCCTACACAAACTCTAAATGCCCTACAGACACGCAGACTACCCATCACACACATACACACACACTACACATCGCTCACACGTCATCGTTGCTTGCAACTATATTTGTAGGTTGTTGTTGTTTTAGTGTCACTGTGTGTGCTTTACAATGTCAGACAACATTCAAATGCAAATAATTCTCCCCTCCCCAGGTGAATCAGCAGTTCTCACCTATACATTCAGAGAAACTAAAATGCACCCCTCCCCACTTTAAGACCATCTTGGATATGAGGCTCTTCCGAAGACCTGCAGTGCTTCAGGCCTCTTCTTAAATTTGTGTAAATTTAACATCTTCTGGATTCTAGATTCCATTACCATTTTTAATCCCTGGAATGGAAGAAATTGTGATTTTCACAAATTATTGTGATTATAAAATTATTCCATTTGTAAAATAGCATAAAAATCATGGGTTGTGTATTGGTTGATTAAAAACAATACAAGGCATGTTATGATAAGGAAACTTCCATTCCAGTGATTTTTTTAAATCACTGGAATGGAAGTTTCCTTATCATAACATGCCTTGTATTGTTTTTGTGTGACAATGTAAATTTTGGAATCTGCAGAATCTCAGTGGTCTGAGCACAACGTAATAATCTTTGTATGATAAAATGACACGATGGCATGAATCCACAAGAAGCGCTTCAGTTTCAAATAATCATTCAACGCTGAACACAAACAGCAAAAAAGTATGATAATAATAACCAGAAGAATAATAATCATGCTTTTTTTTGCTGTTTGTGTCCACACATAATAATTTGACCATGAATGGCTGAAATAAAGCTGCTCACATTGCGTGCGCTTTCACTTACAAAAATGCAGTGTTTATTCAGCAAGTATATATTTGTGCTCTGTTATTTTTCTGGGGTACTGATTTTACATTTTGTTTGCTTTGCAAACGTCACCCCTATTTATGATTGATGAATATTATGACTGAAACAAAGCTGGTAGTATCTGCTCATATAGGCAGCGAGATGAAAAGTGCAAAGTGAAAGTGTGTACCCAAAACAGCAGTTACAGTCGTGGCGAAAAGTTTTGAGAATGACACAAATATTAGTTTTCACAAAGTTTGCTGCTAAACTGCTTTTAGATCTTTGTTTCAGTTGTTTCAAAGGCTTTTATCGACAATTACATGACATTTATGCAAAGAGTCAGTATTTGCAGTGTTGCCACTTCTTTTTCAGGACCTCTGCAATTCGACTGGGCTGCTCTCAATCAACTTCTGGGCCAAATCCTGACTGATAGCAGCCCATTCTACCATAATCACTTCTTGGAGTTTGTCATAATTTGTGGGTTTTTGTTTGTCCATCTGCCTCTTAAGGATTGACCACAAGTTCTCAATGGGATTAAGATCTGGGGAGTTTCCAGGCCATGGACCCAAAATTTCAACGTTTTGGTCCCCGAGCCACTTAGTTATCACTTTTGCCTTTTGCTCCATCGTGCTGGAAAATGCATTGTTCTTCACCAAACTGTTGTTGGATTGTTGGAAGAAGTTGCTGTTGGAGGGTGTTTTGGTACCATTCTTTATTCATGGCTGTGTTTTTGGGCAAAATTTGTGAGTGAGCCCACTGCCTTGGATGAGAACTGTTGGCATGACACAGGACTGATGGTAGCGCTCACCTTTTCTTCTCCAAACAAGAGAAGAAAAGCATTTTTCCAGATGCCCCAAACAATCGGAAAGAGGCTTCATCCGAGAATATGACTTTGCCCCAGTCCTCAGCAGTCCATTCGCCATACTTTTTGCAGAAGATCAATCTGTCCCTGATGTTATTTTGGAGAGAAGTGGCTTCTTTGTTGCCCTTCTTGACACCAGGCCATCTTCCAAAAGTCTTTGCCTCACTGTGCGTGCAGATGCGCTCACACCTGCCTGCTGCCATTCCTGAGCAAGCTCTGCACTGGTGGCACTCCGACAGCTGAATCCTCTTTAGGAGATGATCCTGGCGCTTGCTGGACTTTCTTGGACGTCCTGAAGCCTTCTTAACAAGAATTGAACCTCATCTTGATGATCCTATAAATTGTTGATTTAGGTGCAATATTAGTAGCCACAATATTCTTGCCTATGAAAGAACAATGATTTCAAGCATCACCCTCCTTTTAACATGTCAAGTCTGCCATTCTAACCCAATCAGCCTGACATAATGATCTCCAGCCTTGTGCTTGTCAACATTCTCACCTGAGTTAACAAGACGATTACTGAAATGATCTCAGCAGGTCCTTTAATGACAGCAATTAAATGCAGTGGAAAGTTATTTTCGGGATTAAGTTCATTTTCATGGCAAAGAAGGACTATGCAATTCATCTGATCACTCTTCATAACATTCTGGTGTATATGCAAATTGCTATTATAAAAACTTAAGGAGCAACTTTTCCAATTTCCAATATTTTGTAATTCTCAAAACTTTTGGCCACGACTGAACATTTAATTCCTAAAATACTCTGATTACAAACAACAACATAGCACGATGCATGTTTGTGAATGGCTGAAATGTGTTTTTTTAGCGAATGTAAAATGTTCGCGTGAACCCGTGTGTGCGCTGTTTCACTTTGCGGAGTTTTGATCAAACGGCAGATGAACAACAAACACAAATTTATTTCAGTCATAATATAGTAACATATTTTTTCTGTGTAGTGGATCGCGCTCAACCTCTCACGGACTAGTTTTTCTCTGAATAGGCCGTTTTAACGGGGGTAGGGCTAAGAAAGTGAAGTGAAGAGGTTATGAAGGTGATCATGTCATCTGGGTATCTCCGCAGCAGTGTATGCGTCAATAATTCCTGTTTCATAGGAATTACATAATCTGCAATTTGTTTTCCATTAGTTTATATAAAAGCAGACGTATCGGTTTCTATAAGTATATATTTTTCCCGTCTGTGAGGCAAGCATACACAGAGTTTCGGTTCATTTTCTGGGGCGCTCAAGGTCACCGATACTGAATAGCGCTGTTTACTTTCATTATTTTACAAAATCATAATCTTTTGTCATCATTGTGAGTGCACTTAGATAGAGGCTTATAAAGGCTATATATCTTGTATAGTTTTACTACATAGATTTTGCACATTAATCTGACAACACCTGTGGCACACCCACTTTATCTGATGCACACCCAGAGTTTTCTGGCTATGCGAGTGTTACACATGATAAAATATAGTCTCACTGTGTTAACATTTACTTTGCTTAAATTCGATGCCAATGAGAAACGCCTATATTTAATATAAATTCTAAATTTGTACTATAATTTTAGTACTGTGATTGTAAATTCGTTTAATGTTTCAATTGTATTTTATATTAATTTCAGGTAATAAATCTACTACAAATTTAAAGAACACAAAGTATAAGATGACAAAAAAAAACTACATGTGTAGCTTTTCTACTTACACATGATAAAATCTAAAGGCTCACTGTGTTAACGTTTACTTTGAGTTTTTTTACTTTTTGTTAACGTTTTTTTTTTTTTAAGATGATAACTTTATCAAATGTGTTTTTTTGCTGAAAGTGCTTTCTGTGACTGGTTTTCAATGTGGTTTTTGGCAGGTGTTTGCTCTCTCCTCAGTATGCTGGACAGTACTACCCTTCTTTCACCCATATGGTGTAATGTCACTTATCACAACTTGAGGAATGCCAGTTCTCCAATCAGGATTGGTTGGAATTAACTGTTGTATCAATATTCTAAAATGTGCATCATTACACATTAATTTAGGTTTAGATAGATTAGTTTTAGTCTGACCTGAGTCCAGCTGTTGTGTGATTCCTGTGTGAAGTAGATCTATTAACACCATGGCTGTTTTAAGAAACAAACCTTTATTAGCTGATATGAGCTGTATTCAGTTCTCCTGACATTTCATCTGTTACATCTGGCCTCTGAAACACAAAAGGCAAAGTCCACCACAAACATGAGCGCTAGATCCAGAGGACATGAGCTTTATTTGTGTATAGTAATTTGGTTTGGTTTGACTTAGTGCTGTTGGGTCAACTTCTTTGGTTGTTCTACATTCATATCACTTTAGAACACAGTGAATAATTAAGAGTAAATCCTTCACTTCCCACTTTCTTGGTTATAGATTTAGTGTTCTCACTGTGTTGACTGTGCAGAACAGGCTGTGACAGGGCGAGAAAATGAACAGAATAGCAACAAGGGTAACAGCAGAATCAGCAGCCCAGTCCAATGTGATGCTTAGCCCATACTAAACATCACATGTGATGTAGCTTAGCTGGCAAGCTAGCCAAAGTTAGTTAACATGAGTCAGTTGCTGCATTCTGTTCCTCAGTGTACTTTGAACAATTCGGCCTACGTCCTGCAGCCTGTTGAGGGAATGCTGAGTAAGTGAAAATCCTGTTACAAAATTCCTCGATTTAGAACACTGCACAGACCTCACTCCCTCCATGCATCTCTATTAAGAACTATATAATTTTACCCAATCACTTACTCATCGTCTATACCGCATAATCCTGTATTTAGGGTCGCGGGGTGGAGCCTATCCCAGGAGACTTTGGGAACAGGGCACCCTGGACAGGGTGCCAATGCATTGCAGGGCACACACATACACTTACAATACTTACAATTTTGTGAACGCCAATTACCTAATCTGCATGTCTTTGGACTGTGGGAGGAAACCCACCAAGCACGCTATGACACTTAAAGGTCCTGAGACACTTAAAATTCAGTATAATGGAAAGACTATTTAAGTTTATAGGGAGTCCACTTTCTTTGTTGGGGACTCGGATACAACATTGTTTGTGGGAATTTCAGTCCTAAATTTTTTAGTGACTTTACAAGCCATCAGAGAAGCCATAAGTCCATGGTCATCTTCAGTTGAGTCCAAGACCATGTTCTTGGTCAAGTGGAACCATTCCTAGTCACCAAAGCAGACCACATCGGGCCATTTTCAACCAGAGACCTCTGAGCGACAAGAGCTCCAACCAGAAGCGGCACCAAGATTTTGTCAGACAGTTCCAGGTGGCAGTAGGGGTCGGGATTGCTGTCAACTCAGCAGTGCAATGTGTAGTATACCTTTTGTAATGTATTAGATTTTGTTCCGGTGTTGTTGCTGTTGTGGAAATTTCAGACTTAAAAACAATAAAATCTATTGTATATATTGAATTCAATTCTGATACATTTTAAAGTGTAATATTAGTATTGGAATGTACACTGCCCCTCCAAAAAAGTCACCACCTGGATATACCTAAGCAAATAATATAGCATTGGGTAATTGTTGCCAGCAGAACCATATTATTCATTGCAATAAGTTATTAACCCCTAATTGCTGAAGGGCGGAGCTATAAATTTTTTAAACATCCTTGTTTTAAAAAGATACATAAGATATTGCTCTTTCACAGAAGGGTCAAATTATTGCTCCACATAAAGCAAACAACTAAAACAATTGTTGGAACTACTAAAATTGGGTTTAAAAAGTTTATGCAAGGATATTGGTAAACCATAATCTTCTGGAGGAAGAAATGACAATACTATGCTCATTGGATCCAAGATGGAGACAAGTCTGCGTATTGACAGGAATTGGATCACCTGTTATTCTGGTGCAATCAGAACAACCTGAAGCTGAACATGCTCAAAACTGTGTAGATGACTGTGGACCTTAGGACACAACCTTCAACTCTCCCTCATAATATCCAACAACCATGTGTCAACCGTGGAGTCTTTCAAGTTTTTGGAAACTACCATTTCCCATGTCCTGAAATGGGAACGCAACATCAACTCCATCCTCAAAAAGGCCCAGCAGAGAATCTACTTCCTGTGTTAACTGAACGTACAGTCTGCCACAGAAGCTGTTGATCGTTTTATACTGCAGTCATTGAGTCTGTCCTGTGCACATCCATCATTGTCTGGTTTGGAGCAGCCACAAATCAGGACAATAACAGACTGGAAAAAAATAGTTTAAAAAAAAAAAAAAACTGCCCCCTCTCCATGGCTTGTACTTTACAAGAACCAGGAAACAGGCAGGAAAAATATTTACAGACCCCTCACAACCAGGAAACAACCTTCACCTCCTTATTCTGGCAGGCGCTACAGAACTCTGCACACCAAAACTGCCAGGCACAGTTTCTTTTTCTGCAGACAATCACCCTAACAGTTGAACTGGACTATATAGAAACTGCTGTATAATTACTGTTATTTGTACAAATTGAACTGGTACTGGTACTGTATATTGTGTAAAAGCACCACCACGTCTTCAACAAACTTCCTACATCCTACTGCACATTATCACTTGATATTTTGCAGTACTTATTTTTGTATATATGATGGACACAGGGGTAACTTGCACACTCACTTTATGTACAATTTATGTACATCTGTACATACGCAGGATTCCCCTCGCCTTCATTTAATTTGTAATGTTGCTGAAATGACTTTTTTTTTATTTCTCTGTATAGTGTTTTTTTTCTACAACAAATGTATAGTTTTCTATGCTGGTCTGTACTTGAGAGTCACAAACAGCCGTAATTAAGTTCCTTGTGTGTGAGAACATGCTTGGCAAATAAAACCAGATTCTGATTCTAATTCTGAAGAAATGTAGTTAGAAAAACTTTCTGAATGAGCATGAGGGGAGATCACTTAAATGCTTTAGTAAATCAAATTGTAAAACAAACAAACAATAGAACTCATGGCTGATAACAGATGCAGTGATGCACCCATCATGCTTAGTGCTTACTGTACAAGCCTGTGGCGGCAGTGTTGTCTCTTTGGGATGCGTCTGGTGCCTGGGGACGGTTTCACTTTGCCATGAAGACGGTTCTGACCTTGGCTGATGTTAACAGCAGTTTCTTTTGAGGACTTGACTTGGCTGCAGTCGCTCGATAGTTCAGGATGGGAATCTATCTACCTGAGCCTTCAATAACTAACTGGACTCCATATTAACATCAGTTAACATCAACTGTTATACTGAAATGCCTGCCACCTAACACACAGTATGAATGCAGACCAATTCCTGCTTGCTTTCCAAATGAGGATGGGTTCCCTGTTGTGTCCGGTTCCTCTCAAGGTTTCTTCCTATTGCCATCTCAGGGAGTTTTCTTTGCCACTGTCGCCCTCGGCTTGCTCGTCAAAGACCGTATCTGACCATTTTTGATTCATACACATTCACATTTCATACAAACACTGATAATTATTTTGATTGTGTATAGCTGCTTTGCGACAATGAGCGTTGTTAAAAGCTCTATACAAATAAGATTTTATTGTATTGTTGTGATATAGGGTTGCTTCTGTTGGTCAGGTGTAGGTTCAGCAATGGTATGTGACCAAAAAATAAGGTCAGTTGACTACCTGAATACACTGAATATCCAGGTTTTATGATCAATGTTTTTTTTTTCTTCCTAGATAGTACATGCATATTTCAAGATGACAATGCCTGGATGCATGGAGCTCAAATTGTTAGAGCGTTTCAGGGAGCATGAAACAACTTTCATGTAGGATTGGCCACCACAGAGTCTATTGAGAACCCTGCTGGAGAAGGCTTTTTGCAGCAGTCTGATTCTACCATCTTCAATACAAGATCTTGGAGTGAAATTTATGTGACTCTGGATGGAAATACTTGTTGCGACATTGCATAAGCCTATTGAAACTATGCCACTGCTTTAATTAAAGCACAAGTTGGTTTGTAATGAAATATTAGTGTGACTTTTTTTTTGGTTCTCTGGGCCCCAGTTTTCTCTGAAACACAGTATTCATTGAACTCTATTGTTGTCTGAGCCGCAGTGTTCTCTGAGCGGTTCTCTTTCTTTTCTCTCAGCAGAACATCTGACAGTATTGAAAGAGTAGTCCTGGTGTCACTCCTTCACTGCAACCAGTTGTGGTTAAACCTATCGGTATGTGTTCTTCACTCCTAATTTGTCACTTGTTCCGGTAGTGCATCCTCCATTGCATGTCCTCTTTCTGCCTCATCTTTGACCCCATTTGAACTGTTCCTATAACCAAGGCAAAAAGTGAGTCCTGAGGCAGAGTGCCTTGAACATATCTTACTGTCTTTGGAAAGCTATGTTGCTATTATGTATGTAAATATGGTACACCGCAATGCACATGAAAAATTGCATCTAAAGTTAGATGCTTCTTCAAAAAGTCATTGCATAAAAATAAAAACAGATTCTAGCTTCTACTCGATACGGTTGTTGAACAATCTTCTTGTGGCGGTCTGATGGCTTTGATCTCGAAGATGAATGGCAAGGTCAAACACCTTGGAAAATAATCACCAAAAGATAATATAAGAATTTGGGTATGGTGGGGACATGGGGACATAAACACCAGCGTTGTGGATATTGCTTTGCTTTGCAGTCTCTTTTCTGAGCAGTCTTTTTTCTTGTTGTGGTTGGCTTCAACTCAGGACTACTTGTGCACTAGAGACGCATTAGGGGATTTGTCTTGTGTATGGCTTTAATCTAGTCCCCTTTCAGGAGATGAATGGGAAAGTGTGGTGTATTTGCTCTTGAGGAAACGATTGATTACATGGCCCAAATACAAATCTAGGTAACTGCAATCAGACAGTATGCGACAGTCAGAAATTCGTATTGGCCGCTAGCCATTCTTGTAATATACTGAAATTCCTTATGTGTCCACAGAGAAAGTAGCTTTGAAGTCCCCTGATGATGAGGTGCAAAAGAGCGATGTGTCCTCCAGCAGTCAAGGCATGGTGGAGAAGGAGGCTCTCGGTCCTCTCCTTTTTGAGGTAAGTCGGATTAATGAGTTTTTTGGTTTTGTTTGCAGTTAAGCTACGTAATGAGGTGTACCCTTTAGAAGTGTTTGTCTGACAGGTGACCGATAATAGGAAAATTCAATATAAGCTACTAAAACAGCTTGTCAAAGATCTCCTTGTTACTGAAGCTTGACTATAAGGGTGAAGATAATGAAGAGCACAATCCTAAATCTTCCATCCCTTTCTCTTTATTTCCTCCAGGCCCTGAATGGCTTCTTTTTTGTGGTGAACCGTGAGGGTCGCATCGTGTTTGTATCAGAGAACGTCACAAACTACCTAGGTTACACCCAGGAGGAGTTAATGACTTCCAGTGTCTATAGCATCCTCCATGTGGGTGACCACAACGAGTTTGTACGCAACCTGCTCCCCAAGAGCCTTGGTGAGTTAGTTATTGTGTGTTTATCTGCTGCCACGGAACTAAAATATTATCAGGTTGGATTATACCAAGTGTGTGCATGTGAGTGCAGTCAGTGGGGTGCCGTGGCCGCAGGAGCATGGTCAACGGAACAGTCACGTATTTAACTGCAGACTGCTGAAGAGGCCTCCAGATGAGGCGGATGCAGAAAACCATGAGGCTCGGCAGCAGTATGAGCTCATGCAGTGTTTCACTGTGTCGCAACCCCGAGCAGTGCAGGAGGAAGGCGATGGTAAAACACACACTCAAACACTTGGCTTTTAATAACTTAATAACTATGATGGTGAACAATGAGTGTGTGTATATGTGTGTGTACACAGACCTACAGAGCTGCCTGATATGCATAGCGTGCCGTGCACCCCGAGTACCACCAATTCCAGTTAGTATGGAGTCCTTTATCACCAAGCAAGACCCCACGGGTACGCTTTTTACTCCTCACCCTGTCCTCATTCTCTGACACTCCCTGCCATATCGCCTGTTTAATTCTTTAATAGAAAAGAAAGAGAAGGTAGATTTTAGAGCAGCTATGGGTCTCTGGCTTTTTGCAGGAGGAGCAATTAATTTGTTTAATGAAGAGTGCTTTTTTTAAAGAACTGCTGTGTGTGTGTGTCCTCCAGGGAAAATCATCTCCATCGAGACCAGTGCTCTGAGAGCCACAGGCCGGCCAGGCTGGGAGGACCTGGTCAGGAAGTGCATCTATGCATTCTTCCAGCCACAGGGCAAAGAACCCTCCCATGCCAAGAAGCTGCTACAAGAAGGTATGCATCCTAAAGCCCTCCCCTGTCACTATTATAGAGATGTTTTAATGGATCCATATACTGTATTTACAAGAACATAAGAAGGTTATGGTTTCACTGATTGTCCTACATTTATATAAAAGGCCTTGCAAAAGTATACCCTTTGAACATTTCCCCATTTTGTCATGTTACAACCACAAACGTAAATGTATTTCAATGGGATTTTATATGATATACCAGCACAAAGAGGTACATAAATGTGAAGTGGAATGAAAATCGTAATTGACTTTCAAAAATTTTTATAAATAAAAATCTAAAAATGTGGTGTGTATTTGTATTCAGCTCCTTTTACTTTGATATCCTTAACTAAAATCCAGTAGAACCAATTGCCTTCAGAAGTTACCTAATTAGTAAATAGAGTGCACCTGTGTGGAATTATCCTGCTGAAAGGGTAACTTCTGCCCCAGTTTTAAGTCTTTTGCAGACTCCAACGAGTTTTCAATTGAAATTTTCCACCTTGCTCTTTTGGGCTGTGCCCAGCTGGTCCAGGCGCTCACTTACGGGCCCACTGTCCGGACCTGGCTCCAGACATGAGCCCCGGGTTTCCTCCAGGCTGGGTCACTTTTCTCCCTACGCACTGAGACTGAGCATGGGAGACGATCACCCACAGTCCCACAGCACAAGAGGGAGAGGAACCATTTGTTTTGTTTTGCAATTGTGCCATACTCTTTCCTTTTGTGGATGATGGATTGAACCATGCTCTGTGAGGTGTTCAAAGCTTGGAATACTTTTTTATAACCTAATCCTGCTTTAAACTTCTCCACGATGTTATCCCTGACCTGTCTGGTGTGTAGTGTTGTGAGCTTCATGATTTTGTTTGTTCACTGTGCTTGATTGGCTCCATTTTACAGTCCTCTTAAGGCTGCAGTTATCCCTGTTGCTTGTGCACCTTTTTCTACCACAATTTTTCCTTCCATTCAACTTTCTATTAATGTGCTTTGACACAGCCAGCTGAGACTGCATTATGAGGGAAATCTTTTCTGGTGTTTTGAGTTAATATTAGCTGAATAGAGTTTGACACGATTGGTCTCCAATATTTAACTTTTTCACAATATTTAAATTTTAAAAGATACTGAATTTTAGGTTTCCATTAGCCATAAGCCTTAATCATCAAAATTAAATTAAATAAACGTGAAATATATCAGTCTGTGTGTAATGAATCTATATAATGAGTTTCACTTTTTTTGTTGAATTATTAAAGTAAATCAGCATTTCTAATCATTGAATGATATTCAATGATATTCTAATTTCATGCACATGTATATATGTATATATATGTGGTATAAAAATGAGGGTGTGGGTTTGTTTGTTTATTTTTTCTTGGACAGTGATGACCCATGGTACGGCCATCAGCCCTCTGTACCGTTTCACTCTCAGTGACGGGACACCCCTCAGCGCACAGACTCGCTGCAAGTTCTGCTGCCCTCCCAACCCTGACGTACAGCCCTTCATCATGGGCATCCACACTATTGACAGGTGTTCTATGCTCCCTTGCCCCACATACACACATAGACTGCTTATTGCACATTGCTTATTGATAAACCTTTAGAGTAATGGTTCTGTAAAAGTACAGTTCTTTATAAGGGTGCTCTGATTGTTTGGCCGCTGATCAAAATCGTCCAATAATCACTTTTTTATAAAATTTTGAGAGATTGGTTGTCTCTCAACTGGCCAATCAAATAAACTAATACAATTGTGATAACACAAACTTCATAAGTCGACAGCCACATGCCCAGTCTGGGTATAAAACCCTCTAATTTGCAATATGCAATGTTTTTTTAAGTAAAACCCACATGGGGGATGTCTGCCAAAAGCTTTAAGACAACAAACGTTGGAAAAGTTATCCGCCAAGGCAGCAGCAAAGTCTTGTAAGTCGACCATCACTCAACAAGAAGCCTTTAAAAAGCTTAATCCTTATAGAGAATAGAAAGGCTAAAACAATTATCACAAAAATAATAATGCGGAGAGAAATAAAGAGCGGAATGGGTTTACCTTACTGCTCCATGCATTTGGGCCAACAGTGAGTGACTGATATTTATAAAGAAATGCCTGCCAATGCTGCTTGCTAAAGAGTAGCATAAGTGGCTTCCCGAATACAAAGTGACTGTGTTGATTTCAAAATGTTTGGTACAGAGTTTCAATTGGTTATTTTTTGACGCAGCCTTGTTCTAACAAGTGAGCATAGCAGGGCAGTTATATTTTAGATAAGCATTTCTACATTTGCGAAAACCCCTGGTTTTGCTCTTTAGTCGAGCTTAGACTATTCTCATAGATAGAAGACTATTGGTTTCAGTTGCTTTATAATCTAGATGAATTAATAAGAGAATGGAATATGTGGCATATGTTGCGTTCCAGTAAATAGAAGTTTTACATTTTTTTTTATACTTTCTCAGATCAATTATACTTGTGTACTTCTGTTTAGGATCGTTTTTTTACAGCTTGAAATAGTAAATAAATAAACAATATTACACATTAAATAAATCACTTTAAATGGCAGATCCCAATAATCCCCACATATCTGTGATCAGCGATTGCTAACGGGCGATTCTGATTTTTGCGACTGGGGTTTGGTAATTGTCTGCAAAAACCCTGATCGGAGCATCCATAATTTAATATGAATTTATTTCATGTACATTATAATCTATATGTTTTGTGTATCACAGGGAAAACAACACTGCTAGCTCTCAGGAAAACACTACCCATAGCCTCCTGTCCATGGCAGCTGCCCCGGCTTGCTCTCCTGCCATGCAGTCCTCTGGAGATGTCAGTCTGCACCACCACAAGTCCAATGGAGGCATATCCAGCCCTTGCACCACCAATCCTAGCCGGATTGCACCTCCCCAGCAGGGCAGCAGCCTGTCGCCACTGGGCAGCCCACTCACAGCCACCCCTACCTCATTTATGTCTCCCCGGCCTCCCCGAGCCAGCCCAGGCCTGGCGAACACTCCACGTATCTCAGGCCACCCTTTCTCACCAACGACACCTGGCATTCACTCTCCTGCTGGAACACTATCAAGGCAGCAATCTGGTGGTGATGGCATCTCTTTCTCTCTCCCTTCCCCACTGGCAAGACTCTCTCCCACACCCAGCAACTCACCTGTACGTCCCCCGCCGGCTATTCCTCCTGAGCCAGGCCACAATGATGAAACGTTCAGTACTAACCTTAAACTTAGCCAGCTTGTGGATGGTACCACAGATCAGGAGGTCTCGCCAGCCTCTCACAGTCGCTTGGGCCAATGCCCAGCATCCCACAGCACACTCACAGAGCGCCACAAGATCTTGCACCGCTTGCTCCAGGACAGTAGTCCTACAGATGGCACCAGTGAGCCTGAGGTCAAGAAGGAGCCATCAGCAAGCAGCCCACTACCCAGCTTGGTGCTGCCACCTGTCAAAGGAAACTCCAAGCAGCAGCCAGACCACCAGCTCCTGCGGTTCCTACTTGACACAGATGAGAAGGATCTGGTAGACCTACCTCCTCCTGCAGTGCTCAGCCTGGACACAGTGCGTGTCAAAGCTGAGAAGAAACCAGGAGATGAAAGTGGGCAGTGTAGTGCCATTAGTCCTCCTCCTCAGGCAGTGACGTGCCTATCCAAACCCAGCGATAAACCCAGTCCGGTATGAACGGCATAAATTTATTGCATGTTTTTCATGTACTACCAGTTGGATTATTCTGAAGGGTGATCTAATCTAAACCAAGGCCACTAAAATACACATTCACAGTTATTTATAGTGTTTATAGTGTTAAAAATTACTTCAATCTGTCTTGAATTTGAAACTTTTCAACATTTTGGCATTTCTGGAACTAAGTGATGGTTTGTTAGCAATACATTTTGTAATAAATTATATAAATGCCATATAAAGAATTTATTCCATATAAAGCTGTATAGTGAATGGATTATAACAACATCTCTATCTGCAGCTATGTCTTTCTGCAGTCACTGTATGAACCCCAGTCATGCTAACAGACCCTGCAGTTGACTAACCTTCACTCTTTAACACAGTTGACTAACCTACCCTTTGTATTTGTATACATATGTGCTTGTCTGCATGTGTGTGTCTGTCTGTGTAGCAGTTTCCCAGTGCTGATCTACATACATTGAATCAGGTCCTGCCCACCCTCAGGCCTGCGGGGGAAAAGTTAGTGGATGGGCCAGCGCTGCCCCAGCAAGGTGGTGACAGCGTTCCTATAGGATTGAGTGTGAAACATGAACCTCCTGGAACACCCAACCATGGTGAGGATGCCTTGTACAGCTGAACAGCAACACAATGAAAAAAGCATCACTGTGTTTTTTTTATTCATCATAAGAGGCATACAAAAATACAATACAAAAATGTGAGTGTCTATGAGTTTGTTTGTATGTAAGTTTGAGAACTTCCTCTTGCTCAGCTACTGCTGTTTAGTGCAGTGTTCTCATCTTTTAATTTAAACAGTGCAACATAGATGACCATTCATTCGTACCATTTATATAGTGCTCATTCCGTACAGGATAACAGGGACCAGGAGCCAATCTGCAGGATTCTAACCCTTTCCCATTGAAGTGCGAGGCCACAGTGCTAACCACTACGCCACAACGCTGCCCATGGGTGACCAATAAAAGAGAAATGTACATAGCACTGTAAATTAGAAATGGGGGAAAATCTGTTCAGTTATTCAGTCAGTTACACTAACTCCAAAATCAATTTTAAAAAATCTTTTACTTTTAGAATAGAGACGAACTGGTCAGAATCGGCTGGTTTTCAGTTTGATCGGCCGTGACTGTTAATCGGGCAATCAGCGTCATATATAAATGTTTCTGTACCAAGCACAGAAGCTTCCAAGTGGCGCAACAGAAACGAATTTTTATGGTGTTACATTATCAAAAATTACTGCTTCTAAAAGGCTACGATCTGCCTTTTTCTCCCAACTCTGTCACTTAGTTCCAGTAGAGTAGCCAAAAATTGTAATTAAGAGTAGCTGTACTTCAAAATAATATTACTCAAGTAGAAGTAAAAAGTAGTCGTCCAAAATATTACTCAAGTAAGAGTAAAAAAGTATTTGAGTAAAGAGTAAAAGATAAAAGATACTCAAGTACTGAGTAAGTTTCATCGTAATGTCCGATCTATTTTTTATTTTTTAGAAATGATGTAAGCAGCGAAACAAAATGATAAAATAATGTACAAATTCTGACATTACCAAATAATAAAATAAACGAAATGAATAAAATTAAATGGATGAATAAAAGTAAATATCTTTACAAAATAGAAGAAACAATACAAGAAACAAATTTTCTAATCTCCTTACCATAAACTGTGCCAGCAGGACAAATGTAAGAAACTTATATTTTTTAGGGTCTAGCTTATTTAATAATTATATATATTAACATTGCGGTCAGAAGTAACATTAAATAAAACAGCTAAACTAACTGCAATATGTTTCCTTAGCTATCCACCACGGCATATGTGTGTGGCCATGTGGTTATTGTTATTGCAGCTGATTAGTCAAACGGAGTCGTGTGATCATTGTTGCTACATCTGATTGGTGGAACACAGTCACGTGGTATATCCACTGACTTGCATTTCTCTGGCAAAAATAAGGAATATCTAATATGTAGGATAAATGGTGGAAAAGTAGCAGAATGAAGCGAAGACAGTAGAGAAGAGAAGGAGCGTTTCTTCTTCATAAATCTACTCAAGTAAAAGTAAAAAGAATGGAGCAGGAAACTACTCATCGAAGTACATTTTTTTCAAAAAGTTACTTAAATAACTGTGACAGTAAATGTAACTCGTTACTATCCACATCTGTTTAGTTCTCCCACTCTGTCAATTAGTCACGCTTACACCAGCCTCATCACGAGCACTAATTAGACAAAAAATCGTATCCGTTAGAAGTCATGCCCATGTGTTCGCAGCCACTCAATCCGCACGCTCACTGTTAAGTTGACTTTTTGAGACTTTGGGGGTGTTTGAGGAGGTGAACATTGTCGTTTCTTAATAATCCTACAGGTGGTACAGGGAAGGCAAGAGAGTTGATTGACATGGTGCAGAGAAGGAACCAGTGTAGACCAGAAGACCAGGTGGACAGGTAGCAGGACTAGAAGCTTAGGAGCAAGTTTCAAGTTGTTGTACCATGGTGTGGATAGGAAAAGAAACGGAGTAGGAGTTATCCTGACAGAGGAGTTTGTAAGAAATGTTCTGGAGATGAAAAGAGTATCAGATTGATCAGAAATTGAAGGTATGATGTTCAGTTTTGTTAGTGGTTATGCCCCACAGGTAGGATGCGAGTAAGAAGAGAAGGAGAAATTCTGGAGTGAGTTAGATGAAGTGATGCAGAGCATCCCCAGAGGTGAGGGAGTGGTGATTGGTGCAGATTTCTATGGAAGTGTTTGCGAAGGGAACAGAGGTGAGGAAAATGTGCAGAAGGGACTTTACAAAGAGGATGAAAATGGCAGTAATGAATACAGGGTGATGTATAAGAGTGGAGGCAGAAGCACTCAGTTGGACTACATTTTCCCTTTAAAAACAAGGGAGATGTGCAGTGCCATGGTAACTAAAGAGATAATACAGCTGATGAGCCATACAATGAAGCTTTGAGAAAAAGTTGTCAATGTTGTACTCTGAAAGAGGTCAGTGACTGCAAAGTATTGCAGTGTAGCCAGATAACACAGGATGGTGGTACGTAAAATTACCCTGGTGGTGAGGAAGGTGAAGAAGACAAAGGCAAAGCCCCCGAGGTGATCTGGGAGACAGATCGGAGGGTACTTAGTGTGTCATCAGGAACAGGAAAAGTGGAGAAGGAGACTTGGTGGTGGAACAATGAATTCCAGGTGTGTATACAGGGAAAGAGGTTAGCTAAGAAGAAGTGGAAAAAAATATTAAGAGTGAGATGAGGAGAGCACTGAATATAATAAAGAGTGAAAAAAGGCAGTTGGTCCAGAAGACATACCTGTGTAGGTATGGAAGTTCTTATGAGAGCAATAGTTTTTCTGGCTACTGTTTAACAAAACCTTGGAAGAGTAAGAGGATACCAGAGGAATGGAGGAGAATCTTTAAGAACAAGGGAGATGTGCAGTGCCATGGTAACTAAAGAGATGATACAGCTGATGAGCCATACAATGAAGCTTTGAGAAAAAGTTGTGGAAGCTAGGTTAGGGGCAGAGGTGAGCATTTGTGAGCAGCAATATGGTTTCATACCTAGAAGGCGTACAACAGATGCAGTATTTTGAGAATTCTGATGGAGAATACAGTGAAGGTAATAGGGAGTTCCATTGTGTCTTTTGCAGATGATAATGTTTGAAGATGATGTTGTTCTTTATAGCTCTTCAGTCAGTTTGTATTTTAGTAGAAATACGCTGTATTTTTCACTAGTTTTGACTGAATGTTCTTTCATATATGCAGTGTTTCCTGATGGATCTAGTCTCCAGAGTCAGTCTCCATTTGACTTCTGTGGTCCCACCACATCCACCCAGGCTCAGAGTCAAGCTCCAGGTTCAGGTCAGGTACCGGGGCAGGCTGACCCCTTTCAGCTACCCAAGGAGAGCACCAGCCCCTTTAGTGACCCCACCAGCATCACTATATTCAACACCAACACAGGTGTGGACCTCTGTCCATTAGCATTTGTTAATTGTTTTTGCATAAAAAAAAACTCTGTTGTTTGTTGGGTTAGTAAATTCAGCTGGTTTTGTACATCAATGTAGGCGTGGTTAAGCTGGACATCCCGGAGTCACAGCAGTTCCAGCCCATGTCCTTGCCTGAATCAATGACATTCGATGGCACTCTGGGGAGCCATGCACTTGCCCCTCTGTCCTCACCTCAAGAGTAAGTCTCTGATTGATGAACTAATGCTCCCATTATGGATACTGCACCTGAAGGAGTAGAAAAGCATCCACCAGACACACATTGATAACACTTTAAAATAATGACAAACTACATATGTCTTGTCTTTAAAATCAGATGTGAATATTTTGTGACTAAATCAGGGGCCATATTCATAAAGTGTCTAATATCCTCTCACAGAAATCCTAACTTTAGGTGCCTTATCTTAAGACAGACTAAAGACAAAAGAAAAAACTCTGAGTGATGAGGCAGGACTGACCACATTGCTAGTCTATAATTGGTTCTCCAAAAAAGGGAGAAAAAAAAACGTTAAGTACTAATGCTAGTTATGTTCAGGGTGTCCTGCAACCTTCTGGACCTGGACTGGGACTTCTTGTGCTAATAAAGTATATAATGCTTTTTTTTTTGCAGGTCGGTGGGCGGGTACTTAATTTGCGCATATTATACAGTGGAACCTGGGATTACGACCATAATTAGTTCCGGAGTGGGCTTGTATTTCAAAACACTCGTAAATCTAAGAAAATTCCCCCATAAGAAATAATGGAAAATTTAATTATTCATTCCACAGCCCAAAAAAATTAATACATAAAAATACAAAATATAAAATAAAAAGAAAACAAATTAACCTGCACGTTAAAAAAAAAAAAAAAAACTTTTTACCTTTAAAAAAAAAAAAGTAAAAATAGATAAATGTTTAAATGTGTTTGTATGTGTATAAAGTTAAAGTAAGAGGAGAGGAGAAATCAGACCCTTACGCAGTAACCTTTCTTTTCTTATTTGATTTCACACACACACACACACACACACACACACACATTAACAGAAACACTGTTTTATCGGAAAAATTAACAAGGAACATCACTAATGACACTCGAGTGAGCACACACTAACGGAATCACTGCTGTAAAGTAAAAATAAAACAAATTAACCTGCACTTTACCGTTGAAAAGAATCGCAGCAGAGCAGTGTTTCCATTAAGAATGTGTGTGTGTGTGAAGGAAAGAGGAGGAGGGGTGTGTGTGAATGGTCACAGTGTCCATTGACATGCACGCATAAACACTGAATTGAGACACACACTAATACCGAGCAGGGGATGCGATTACCCACAATTCTGCAGCGCGCGCGAGAGAAAAACGTCAAAGCAAGAAGTGAATGTGTGCTACATGATGCTCGGTATTCATAAACCCAGAATTGTTCGTTTTTCAAGTAAAAATTTATTAAAAATCTTGCGGAACACTTGCAAACAGCGATACTCGCAATCCGAGGTTCCCCTGTATTTCTTATCAGGTTAGGTGCAGGTATAACAAAATGCATACATCATCAGGTGAGCATTCTTAATTATGATATACACTACCTGGCCAAAAAAGCCACCACTTCAGCAATGTCAAATTATTGGTCTGCATTAAGTACACTGTAAACAGTTAAGGAGATTTAAAGTAACTAGGAAGGAATGTGCTCAAAGCAACATTATGCCTCAGCAACGTTAAAATGAAATGTTAAAATGAAATCACCTGAACGGGCATAATTCAAGTATGCAAAAGTGTGTGGTTCTGGAATAATTTTGATACATGAATTCACCCCACACTGTGCACTGTACTCAAAGCTAAAAGGGGGTCAATAAAATCTTGGAGTGTGCAACTTTCCCTTGTCCAGGCAATGTATTCTATGTCTTTACTTTGATGTACCAACCCTATTTTGCATATTTTACCCTAATCACAACAGTTTTTCACCTCAGAAGCTTTTAATTGTTAAGATGCTTCATGAATAACTATTATCTTTACTAGGATTTTGAGAAGAATTCTTGGGAATCACCCACAATTTTAATAATTCTCTTAGAATTTCATTGCAACTCTTTGCAGTAAGAATTTTTCATGCCCCTGGAGTCTTTAAATTATCAGTATAGAACTGTTTTACTCTCTCTTGCAACCGGTACACTCTTCATCATCTTTTCCTCCTCCTATCTCAGGCAGTGCGGCCCGTGTCCCTTGGATGAGATGCTAATCCCACCCACCACTCCAGAAGCTCAGAATGATGAGAAAGCCCTGCTAGAACAGCTCTTGTCTTTCCTAAGTGGCACAGATGAAAGCGAGCTTGCTGAGCTGGACCGAGCACTCGGCATCGACAAGATTGTCCAGGTGAGCTGTTTACCCAAAGTCTTCCAATCCAAGTTAGCTAAGATACCCATTGTGACTGATAAACTATCTTCTCTAGAGTGGGTGCCTGGATCAAATCACTCAGCGTTTTAACCAGCCTCAGCCATCCACCCCTGTGCCTAGCTACCTGTCCCAGTTCCCTACATCTCCTTCACAGTTTCCCGCTGAGATGAACACACTTCAAGGGATGAGCTTTGCTGCATCACGTGGACCCTTCCCAGGTAGCGTGGGTATGACCCCAATGCGCCCTGGTCTAATCCGAGCCCCAGGGGTTCCTGCTCAGATGCGCCTGCCACCGAACCAGCTGAGGCTGCAACTTCAGCAGCGTGTACAGGGCCCACAACAGGTGTGTTAAACCTCAGTATCATACATTTTCTAATGTATACCCTATTGTTTGTGTGCTGTGGAACAAGGTCTTTAGTCTAGTGATCAGCTGCTGTGGTCTTATCTGTCTTTTAGTTACAGAACAGATTGGCAGCCATGGGCCAGTTTCCACAGGGGGTACCTGTGGCAATGGCGGTAAGGCAAGGCATGCAGCAGCCCCAAATTCCATCACAGGTTAGTGCATGGCAAGTGTGTACTGACACTGAGGCTGCAGTTGTAGTTTTTTTCGTGTGTGTTAGTTATTATTAAAAGTAATAATGTCTTGGTTTCTTTGTCTTTATTTGTACCTTTTCTAGCCCCCACTCAATGCACAGATGCTTGCCCAGAGGCAGAGAGAGCTCTACAGCTTCCAACACCGCCAGAGGCAGCTACTGCAGCAGAAAGTTATAATGATGAGACAGGGAATAAACCCTGGGCCCATGGGAGCACAGCGCATTCCCAAAGGCCCTCAGCAGTCACAGCAGCAGTTTGGCTACAATCCAGGCTACAGCACTGTCCCTGGAAGCACCCCTACCTCTCCCAGCCACTTTAACCCCATGGGGACACCGCTGGACCCCAAGCTGTCTGTGAGGCTGCCCTTGGCAAACCAAGGGATGATTGGAGGCATGCAGGGGCAGTTTGGGGGACCTGTGAATTCTCCTGTTCAGCAGGGTCTCTTCCAGCAGTTTGGGGCTGCAGGTAGGATCAGGTTGACCAAATGTGTATAATTCAATTTCTGAGACACACACGTAAACGTTATAAATCTACTATGAGAACATAGAGGTCTTTTATCAGTGAAATATTTTTAAAGGTATGATCCAGCAAGGAGATCCATCATTTCCCCCTGAACTCGGCAGTCCCACCAGTCCCTTGCTGCCAACACAGAACCCCACCTCCCAGAGTCCTCTGCTTCAGCAGGCCCAGCCACCATCTGGTTATCAGTCACCCGACATGAAGAACTGGCAAGGCGGTGTGAATAACAGGTAAGGCTATTACCGACAAGAGAGAGGTTGTGGGATAAATCAGGGAAACCTGAAAAAGTGTGGGGAAACAGGAATGATATGCTCAGGATCGAACCAATGGTGAGAAGAATACAAATGATGTAATTAGTAATGCTTGAACAAGGGATGATCTGTAGGGTTGAAGCAGTGTTCCCAAAAGTAGTTCTTGCAAGTTACCTAGAATATCTACAGAACAGAACTGTAGGTGAAATCCATCTTTATGAAAGTCAGTGTAGATAATTTAGGTAAGGAGTAAGGATGAGGCTTAACTGAACTGCAGCTTCATCTTTGTACAACTTATGGTTTGGTCCACACAATTCAAGATTTCAACAAACCCTGTAAATTACCTATGTTAATATTGAGAGGTATTGTAAGGTTTTGTGATTTTGTTGTGCAAGAATGCCCAGTGATGTTTTTAAGTTTTGTGTCTTTGTTTTGCTATATGGTATAGCCAAACTGGCCAGACTAGCTTGCAGAATTTTGGCCAGCAGGGTGTGTACAACAACATGAGCATCACTGTCTCCATGGCCGGAAGCTCAGGTGCACTACCTCCAATTGGACCACCAGTTGGCATTAGCAACAACAGCCTCGGCAACGTCAGCTCTATGTGTAATGATCAGGTAAGCATTTCTAAAGACAACATGGACAGGAAAAATGTATTCAAATCCATTGTACTTCTTTGGAAGGTTTAAACTTGGGAACATTCTCTTTTATACCAGGTACAGCAGGTTCAAGTGTTCGCTGATGTCCAGTGCACAGTAAACCTAGTGGGAAGTGACTCGTACCTTAACCAGCCAGGTCAAGTAGGGCATCAGAAGCCCCAGAGCAGCACCAGCACTTCCCAGTCACAGCAGAAGAGCCTTTTACAGCAGCTCCTGACAGAGTGACCCTAAAACACACACAAACTCAGACACAAACAGCTGTGTAGACATCCCTGACAGCGTTTCTATTTGTCGCTTTTGGGGTTCTGTAGGGGTAATGTCTGCTGGGCTCAGGATCTGTTGGCCAGTGCTGGTGGCATTTCGCAGCCCATTAGACAGCTAAAGCAGTGTTCCTTGCTGGTCACCTACATTTCACAGTTCCTTAATAATGGGTCAAAACCAGTGAACACCAAAGTCACATCAAGTTCTTTAACTTCTGGATCTGCTGCTGCTCTCTCACCAGCTGAGATCCCTGACTGAGCCATTGGCACAGTGCTTCTTGGAGATCGGGGCAACAGGCGTACACCTGGGTTTTGCTGCTATAGCGATCCACGTGAGCTTCGGTCAGACAGACAACGCTTGGGAGTGTTATGGTTCTCTCTGCACTGGACAGCTCAGTTTCAGCTGGATCTGTGACTTATAAGCTCTCCTCAAATGATTGAGGAGAGCTTCCTACCGTTTTCTTTCCTCTCTTTCTTGCTCTTTCTTTCTTGATGAGTTTTATAATTTCCCTTCATTGCCTGTTTTTGTCAGAACAAGCATTGCCAGGTTGGGAGAAACATCTCATGTCGGCTAATGAAAGAATTTAATAAATGTCGTAAACATCCCTCCACCTCTCAGCAGCTGTGAATACGAGCCACTTAGAGTCGCATCAGCCGATCAGTGTTGTTTGCTGTGTGTATTGTGCGAGTTGGTGTTATTGTACAGCACAACAGCGGACAAGGTTCAGGACAGACTTTCTGATTTGGTTTTGACAAACGTATTTTGTCAAATCACTCCACCAACAACACCTACTGCATCAATGTCATGGGGTACAAACCGGCTCTCTTCTTTTATAGCTTTTCATTTTTCTTTGTTTTTATTCTAAAAGATTGATGTTTGAAATCTAAAAAGAAGTGTATGCACTTAAGTAAGACGGGTGAATATGACCTGGGAAGATGTCTTAGCTCTCAAGATTATCATGAAGGAAAGGTAAAGGAGAGGTCATGCAAATTTAACACAGTATAATTTTTTTTTGGTCTGATTGATATTGGTATGCTTTGTGTTTTCTGGCACCCAGGCATAGTAAATGTTACAATCCCTGAATTTTGTTGTTCAGTACATGATCTACACTGATTCCGATCATTCAGTGGAGTTTCCTATTTCTGCTTTGTATAGAAATCCCAAGTTGTTTGTTTCTGTCTCTGTAAAGGATGAGGCATAGTTGGTCTCTGTCTCTCTCTCTCTCTCTCTCTCTCTCTCTCTCTCTCTCTCCTTTACACACACATACACACACACACGCCCTTCAGCTCTTTGACTGCTCATGTGACTACTGTTTGCCCAGTCAGACACTGTTCTTCGTCGGCATTGTCCTCACCTCACCTCATCTCACCTCACCTCACTTACTCGCTTTCTCCTCTAGTCCTGGTTTTTATTTTTATTTTTATTTTTCTTCATTCTTCTTGTTACAGTGAAGCACATACAGTAAGACAGCATTCTGCTTTGTGACCGTGTGCAATAATGTGAGACAAGAATCCATTATAAGGCTTTATCAGGTATAGATATTGGTCTAGATATACATATGGTCCAAATCAGTGTTGTGTAAAAGTTTTGTGTGACCATCCAGCACTTGGAGCTCCTGACTCCTGGATGTAACAGCAATCTAGGATTGGTGTCTCCTTGTGTTTTTTATTATTATACACTAGTTGAGCTCGATCCCACATGGCTCGTTTCCTACAGCTTGTATATGTTTTTCCTTACCCTGAGCCACTTTTTAACACAAACTTTACAAACAGGTTTACAGGACATTACTTGCATCATCCCAAAGAAACAACATAAAAAAGGTGGTTATTTTAAATATGCAGAATGTGACAAGGTAATGGGGAATGACCTGGTGTAGTTAAGGTGTACAAAGTTTCATTTGCCAATTAATCAGGTACTTTTATGTACTTTTTTTCACCCAAATCAAGTTTATTCATTTGCCAAATTTAACACGGTGCCTGTGAATGACGGCTTACCCTTTAATCATTCTGCTTGCTTGATCAGTTCCACCCAAGGTACAAATGCATTTATCATGTAAATAGCAGACAAATGTGAATATCTATTTCCTGTCAATATTCTAGTGCTCCAACTTTGTAGTAATAACTACTTTCTTCCTCCCCCCCCCCCCCCTTCCTTATTATTATTAATTCTCTTGGGATGTGTATGACTGTCTGAAAGTATCCATGTGTGGTAAATACTGTATATCAGATGTTTAATTATGGAAACGTCCTGATTTTTTTCCTTTCCTCTGTATTTTATTTCACACACACACGCGCACACACACACACACACACACACACACACACACTTGCATCTTTTCATTGGGTTTTCAGATCTTTATATGTGAGAATGGTTTTTAGCGACTGCTGAATGTGATTTTACTGAGAAAAAAAAGAACCATGGTCTGGATTTTGTACGGGTTCATTACAAAAAAACAAAACAAAAAAAAAAACCTAAACAAAGAATGAAAAAGGGTGATGATATTAAATTTTGTTCTGCAAAACAGCTCTGAGGAAGTGGAACCTTGGTTTGAGTTGAACTGTGCCTAGCTTCAGATTTTATTTGGTCAAGGAGTAATGACCAAAGCATTAAAAAAAAATTTTTTTATACACATATATATATATATATATATGTGTATATATATGCGCACACGCACGTATGTATATACACACGTGTGTGTGTGTGTATGCAATTGGATAGAATTAATGTAGCATCTTCACTTAATGTCACATTTTTCAGAGTGGTCGCTCTGAAATTCTGTTCTATTTAACTGAAACATCCCCCATTATCCTAAATCTCATTTCGGCGAATGTTTAGTTTTGTTTGTTTAGGTGATTTGTTTTTCGGCTCAGAATAGAAACCTGATTTATAGTTTAAAATGAAAAGAAAAATCCATACTGATGCAAGGATTGCTAAATTATATATATATATATATATATATATATATATATATATATGTATGTATGTATGTATACTATATATGTATGTATATACACATACTGTATGTATATACAGTACAGACCAAAAGTTTGGACACACCTTCTCATTCAAAGTGTTCTTTATTGTGTTCTTTATTGTGATCTTTATTGTGATCTTTAGCCCAAACGAATCTCTTCTGCTTGTTGCCTGTCCTTAGCAGTGGTTTCCTAGCAGATATTCTACCATGAAGGCCTGATTCACACAGTCTCCTCTTAACAGTTGTTCTAGAGACGTTTCTTTACTTGGCTGCTTCAACCTCTTTGGATGAGAAGGTGTGTCCAAACTTTTGGTCTGTACTGTATGTATGTATGTATGTATGTATATATAAATATATATATTAATGTGTGTGTGTGTGTGTGTGTGTGTGTGTGTGTGTGTATATAAAACAATCAAGGTGCCTCACGTATCGTATGTATATATTTTCAGTGTTACAGGGACCGTGTCTTCTTGTGTGTGGATTTTTCTTATATATGCCTTTGTATGAAGACCTTTGCTGTATTTTACATAATTTTTTTTATCAAAACAAAAAGAAAAAAATCCCAGACATTTTGCAAGGAATACAACCTAGTTTTGCACTTTAAAAAAAATTATTCAAAGGAAAATGCCATGGTTAGAGAAAAATAAGCATGAAACACAAAGAGGAGTAACCACAGATGTCCCCTGAATGTATTGGAGAACAACATGCTTTTTTTTTTTTTCGTTTCTTTGATGTCACTTGGAACTTTCTCAGGTTTGTCAGCAACAATTTGGCCCATAACCGTGCGTCCTTCATTGCCGAGTGAGCAGGGTATCCCCATGTTCCACTATGTTTATGTCTCGTAATTGCTGAAATGTTTTTTTTCTAACTATGCCAATGTTCTTCGAGTGTTTTAACTCCTCCCTTTTCCCCATTTCACCTGCTTCTTTCAGTTCATAAAGACATTCCTTGAACTTAATCTCTCGATGCATGCCTGATCCAGGGCCATGCACACTGTGCTAAGCTGTAGTAACCTGTCGCTGTCACTGTTTTCGTTGTTGTTGTAGACATGCCTTTTGTCCAGCACTGTCCTTTCACATTTTACTGCTACTGAACGAGATCTTTTTCGCTGCCTTATTAGTGTGGATGTTAGTTGCAGTGGCAGAAACTCTGGTGATACAGCACGATCACTCAAAGTAAGGTTCCACTTTTCAACTGTAAGATGTATATATTAAATATATTTATATATATTTATTAAATAACTATACCTAAACAATCATGTGCAAAGCTTGGTACACCCTCATTTAATTCTGTGAGCTTTTTTTGCAGAAACATAAAACTCATCTGACTGCAGTGGGTTTTTGCATTAGACAAATACAACCTCAAACAACCATTAATAACACTTTTTCATGATTATGTCATCATTTGTTTAACATAAATTAAGCCAAAAGGGAAAAAACGTGGAAAAAAAAGTACCCCATGATTCAATAGCTTGTACATTCACCTTAACTAACTAACCTTAAATAACTTGAAGTAATTGCTTCCTTTATGGCTCAATCTCTCACATCGTTGTTGCGGAGTTCATTGAGGTTTTTGAGGTTCATTTAGGTCTGACCAAAATCAATTGGATTGGGGTCTGGACCTTCATTGAGTCAACCATGAACCATTATGCAACCGCACAATGTCTACAATGACCTGCGGCTGCGAAATAAGCCCAAATCACCACCGCCATGCTTGAAAGTGGGTATGACGTGTTTCTGCTGAAATGCTGTTTTTTTTTTTCACCAAAACATGGAGCTGGGCATTAAGACCGAACAACTGCACTTTGGTCTCGTCTCTCTATAGGACATTGTGCCAGAAGTGTTGTGGTATGTTCAGAGGCAGTTTTATGAACCTCAAGTTGTACTTCCATGTTTGTTTTGGTACAGAAGATGCTTTTGTCCTGGCAACACATCTAAACAAACTGTACTTTTTCAGTCTTCTTGTAATTGTGCTGTCATGGACTTTAACAATTAACATGCTCACCGAGGCCTGTAGGGACTGAGATGCAACTCTTGTTTTGTTTTTTCCTGAGAAATGCATGCTCTGACCTTTGGGTAAACATGCTGGGACAGATTGTCTCGACAACTGTCATGAATGCATTTCACTTTTGAACAATCTTTCTCACTGTAGAACGTTGAATTCCAAATTGTTTGGAATTGGTTTTATAACACTTTCTAGATTGCTTCTCTAACCATTGTTTGTCTTTCCCCCTTGGCATTGCGTCAACACACCTGAAAGCTCCAGACCAGCAAACCTTTACTTACTTAGGGGGTACTTAGTATTGCCCACATTTACTTTTTGGCTTCATTTATGTTGAATACATAATGACATGGTGAAAAAAGTATAATGTTGTTAATCTGACGCAGATGATTTTCACATTTTTAAGACAGCACATAGAATTTTGAAGATGATGAGGTACTAACTTTTGCATATGACTACTTAGTGTGTAAATATGTGTGTATATGTATATATACACATATATATATTATAGTAGTGATTTTACACTGTGTCCAGTTTCAGTTTGTATTATAATACTAGTGAATTTATTTCCCCCTCTTGAGAGGCAGGTTTCCAGGTTTCCTTACAGCTGCTTCTTTGCATTGAGACATGAATGAATGATTCAAAATGTGTCTGGAAGAATTCTGAATATTAGCATGATTTTTTTTTTCCCCAAAAAAATTCTACCTTTCTTTGGACGTTGTAGACAATCAGTCACATGCTGGGTCCAGCAGCTGCAGGTCTGTCCTGTGGGCTGAAAATTTGTGGTGACATTGTTGTTCTTTTTGTTCTACTTCAGTCTTATTTCTTTGTCCATTTCATGGAACATATGTGGCTGCTCAAACTGAAATAGTTCAAGTTTACACATGTACAGTATGCATAAACATCCAAACACACACACACCTCTTGCCCTTTATGTTGCTTTTTTTAAGCTGATTATGCAGACCTTGAAGGAAGTGATGCTTTGACTAACACATCTCTATAACATCCATGAATGTCAGAATGCAACACATTGCAATAAAAGCACCATGTAAAAATGTCTCGCACCCTGTCTTTGTTTATTACATGAGTAGGAAATTCCACATTTTTAATCTCTCTAAAGCAGTACGAAAGGAAAAAAAACTATATATTGTCCTTTTATTGTGACTTGATATGACTTTACATGATACATACAGTAAGTTTGACTCTAAACTAATGCTAAGATTTAATCATTAATAAATATCAGTTGTATGATGTTAGCCAAACTGCTCTAAAAACACAGTGAGCCCTGTCTTATTTTTATAGGTATATTTCAGTTAATTTTCATCAAAAACAGCAAGTTGCTATTTTGATTCATAAAACTTTAGTTTTATCTTAGGGCAGATTGAACAGGATCCTGAAAGCAGATTTATTTTAATTACAGTTACATTTTGGGGAAACCTTCAACTGTTTTGAATGTGTATGCCCCAAATAAGGGAAGTCCTGACTTTATATTAAGATGGTCCTATTGTTTAATTATTATTGGAACTGGAGATTATGGCTGGGGATTTTAATTGTTATGGATAATAAGTTGGACAGGTCATCTTCTACAAAAAAATATGGAGAGAACTACATTCAGATATCAAAGACTATACCTACTCTACCCTCCTCCCCATAATTCTTATTCCAGAGCAGACTATTCTTGCCTTCCAGATAAATTAACTGTGTAAGATCCTGTGAAATTGGTCCAGTGGTTCGTTCTGATCATAATCCTGTTTATTTAGGTTTAACAGAATGCCCCACCCCAAAATCACCTTATTGGAATTGTAATAGCACTCTACTTGATCACAATTTTGCCAGTTCATTAAAGAAAGGATAATGAATTATGTCCAGTTAATAGTGCCACTAAATGGGATGCAGCCAAGGCCACCGCAAGAAGCCACATTATTTCTTTTACTACTTGGTATAAAAAAATTTTTAAAAAAAGGCTGAGAAAAAAAAATTAGAAGAAGAAAAGATAAAACTTCATAAAACTTCACCCACACAAAACAACTGGAATATTCTAACCGGTGCTAGATCTAAATTGAACCTGTGCATGTACAAAAATTAATAACATTTAATAGGCAAAGGTTTTATCAATATGGGGAAAAAAAACTAGTATGTTAGCCTATTAACTCAACTGTGAATGAGCTGAAAGATCCATTAAGGCTGCTAAAACTACAGAGGGAGTAATTTTAGACGAAACAGTCCTTTCATACGATAACACTTACCTATGTGCATCCCAAGACCCCATCATTTTCTTGGATATCGCCCAATCAGCTTACTTAAAGTAGATTTTAAAATCGTGGCCAAAGCCATAGCTCATCGTCTGGAAAGAATTCTACATAAAATCATTAAACCTGACCAAATTGGATTTGTTAAATCTTGCTACGGTTCAGACGACGTGTGTCATCTCCTGAATATAATACATCAGTTGAATACAGATGGTGACCCAGCTGCTATAACATGTCTGGATGCAGAAAAAGCATTTGACAGGGGTGAGTGGATGTTTTCGTTGCAAGTGTTTGACAAATTCAATTTGCGCTCTAACTGCATTAGACTAGTCAGACTTCTTTACTCTGATTCTTTACTCAAAATAAGTCCTTGGTGTAGTCAACAATGGCTTATTATCAGGTCAATTTTAAATTCATAGAGGATGTCCCCTGTTGCCACTACTGTTTGCCTTGTTCATCAAAACCTTAGCAGAAAGTATTCGCATACGTAATGGCATTCAGGGAGTAAAGGCAGGTGTGATGGAACACCGCATATCATTATATGCAGACAACATCCTTCTTTACCTGAAGCAGCCACAATAATCAATTCCTTGTATGTTGGAGACAAATAATCAGTATAGCCAGTCTAGTGAATACAAAATTATTTGAAAGAAATCCTGAGCCATATTTTTAAATGCCCCACAAAATGTTAAATTACAATGTCCCTCTTACATCACTTATTCTGTGTTTCTTTATTTGGGAATACATATAACCCATGATTTAAAGGATTTGTTCTTCAAGAACTATTAACCCTTAATCACAAGACTTAAGCAGGATATGGGTAGGTGGACCTCTTTGCCAATCTCTTTTTTTGGAAGAATTAACACAATTAAAATGAATGTGTGCCCCAGTTTACTATTTATTTCAGTGTATACCCTGTTATTTGAATCATGACTTTTTTTAAGGTTCTGAATGCATCAATTATTATCTATTCATTAAAATTTAAGGAGATTCTTGTTAAATAACTAAGATTTTTATTTATTTGCCTTTTGGCTTGGGAAGATGTCAGAAAATATCTCCATCTCCCCAGCAATTTAACCATGTAATCCTCAATCATATTGAGCCCTGATCTCTGGCTTCTTTAGCTAGTATTAGCTAGTATACCCTTCGGACCTGGGTAGAAAAAGGGATTTTTAATTTAGCCAGTTTATTTACAGACAATGTTGTCAAATCTTAGAATAAATTATCAACTTCATAGAACAGATTTTTTTTTATTTCTCCTCTTTCATTTTATTCAATCTGAAATATGAGGGTGTAATCCACTGAGAATCGTCTCCTTCTTCCATGGATGGTGAAAGGTCAGATTTCTTATCTGTATGGCTCCCTTTTACCAGAAACCTCTTCACCTTTAATGTGATTCAGAAATGGGAACATTGATGCATCTATTTTGGGAATGTAAGAAAATTTTAACTTTTTGGTATAAGGCGCATGATCTGGTTCAGAAAATACTGGCTAGAAAATTCACTTTGTCTCCAATACCTCCTAAATTGTAAAAAAAAAAAATAATAAAAATCACTAGATCTTCCTTCTGATTTAAACTGTTTACTAAATTTCAACTTATCTGGTAAAGAAATGTATACTTATCTCAAGGTCAAGATCTCATGTACCAAGTCTGAAGATGTGTTTGGCACAAGTGGCTAATCTTCTTCTTTTGGAAAAACTTACATATGACTTACAGAATAAATCTGAATTATTCTATGGGCCCCTTTGTGGAATTTATTTGAACAATTATGACTCTAGTCCTGCCCACCTATCTTTTCTCTCTTTTCTTTCTTTCCTTTATTTTTTCCTTTACTGGACTGTTTTCCTTTGTTTTTTTTATGATCACTCTTTTATATTAATAGATTATTGTTTGTGTTTAAATGTTTGCTGTGGGTGTCGATTGTATATTGATCTGGTGCTGCTTTTTTGTTGTTAAAAATCAATAGAAATAATTTTTTTTTTTTTTTAAGTTTTGGAGAGCGTCGACAGAAGTGTGCAGCTATGCATTGTCATTCAAGATCACAATGCCTTTGGATAACAGTTCTCTGTGCTTAAACTGAAGTTTAGACTTCAGCTTTTCAATTAACATTTCACTGTAAGAGCACTGTTGATGTTGAACCTTTTTTCAAACAATGTTCCAATACTGGCCTTTGAGAATCCCAAAAAATTGTAAGCATAAATTTTCCAGGTCATGGTTGACTTTAGAACTTTTTTTTTTCTTTTTGTGCCGTTTACCCTCAGGCTTGTAGTAATGAATCTATGGCTCATCACTATTAATGACTTTAAAAAACTTTCACCTTCCTTAGAGTATCGAATTTGGAATTTGACAGAAATGCCATAAAAAAGAGAGTCCCATCTTATAACAACAAATTATTTGACTATTGTAAAATACATGATTAAGGTCATGTTTTTCAGAGGCATTAGGACAGGACGTTATGTAAAATGTAAATTCAGTCAGACACATTACATTTAGTTGCATTTTATTGAAATAGTGGCAGCAGCATTTTTTTTTTATTTTTTTTTTATTTTTTTTTACACACAGTTTTCTTTTATTATAGTTATCCATAATAGATATACATTTTTGGTTGCACATGTATGCTAATATTAGTGTTATACAATTGTCCACAAACACGACCGTATCCACAAATGTTAAATTTAAGCTAATTATGAGTATTTGCCTTGCTATTGTCATAATCTGCATTTTGTCCATCTAACTTTACAAAAATGCTATAATTCCATGTATATGTGTACAGTATTATAAAAACCAGTTATATAAGACATTTTATATAAGAATTTTATAAGGTATTATGTATTATGTATTTTTTTGATACATTTATCAAAAAAATCTGAGTTGTCATAAAGACGTTGATTTCTAATTCAGAAAAAAGACTTCCCCTTAAACAATAAAAAACATAACAGCTAATTCCACGCAAAAATATGACTACTTTATTTTCTTATGGTGATTTACATTGATGCTCACATTTGAATGTTCCTGGTCACGAGTTCAATGTCACATGACTACATTTGGGTCAAACAACTTTGGTGACAGGCTGACCTTGTATAATCATATATTGATGTCTAATCAATACCTTTTTTGTCAATCATCTTCTTTACAGTCCAGTAAGTGGCAGTGTCACCCCAACTAAACATACACACTTGAAGTGTAAAAGGTTTACGTAATTTTCACTGATAAACCTGGACCTTCTACTGAACTATGGATTCAAAAGCAACAAACAGTTCAGATAATTCGTTTTTTTTTTTTTTTTAATATTTATGTTTATTGGTGTTCATCCAGTGCATACATATTCTGTAGATTAATGAAACATGTATCATGCCCCTTGCCACTCATTTGAATAGTTTGAAGTTTTTAAGGAGATGCTGTACAGTTTGCTTGGGGTACGGCTTAAGGGCCAGGCAGGTGGGAATATTCTCGGGCTGCTCTGTCCAAAGCTTGTGCACGATGCCGCTTTCACTCAGGGTCCTGGATAAACCAGTCAGACACGCTTCATCTGCTGCCTAAGGGACAACACAAGTCTTGTGAATGAAACCTTATAGGATGATCTTAACATCTAAGTGGGCAAATGGACATTCTCACATGTTAGCAACATGCTAGGCAGCTAACTTGGGTAACTAATTTATATTTTTTCAAACAGTTAACTGTATAGTCAGTGTTCGAGTTAATACCTAAATCGAATGGTTAGGACTATAACCTCTGTTCCCTGAAGGAGAGGAACGAGGTACAACACATATTGTATGGGATATCACGCCCTCTAGTGTCCTGGCTGAAGCCACCTATATTCACGCCTTAAAGGCAGTCAAACCTGTGGTGACGTAGGTGTAGCCCCATCTATACCTATAAGGCCTCGCCATCACGTTTGATTCTCATTTCGACAGCTGCTCCTCACTGCGATATATGTTATGAAAAATAATGGGCATTTGAGCATTCTCTTTGGATGCAAAAAGATCCACTACTGCCCTGCCGAAGCACTCCCAGATCTCAGCTACCACCCATGGGTGTAACCTCCATTCCTTCACAAGCGGGCCCCCTCTGGAGAGAAGGTCTTCCCCCAGATTAATGGGGAATGAAATGAAATGTGACTAACAGAAGATGAACACTGGATAGTAATAGAGAATGAGATAGTTTCAGCAGGGGAAGTGAACGAGTCCCCCTGTGTCTGTTTATATATGACAACACTGTCTTTTGTCTGTCCTAATCAGAACATGATGGCCTGTCAGACGAAAATGTCTCAGGGCTGAAAACACTCCCTCCCATCCGCTCCCTCCACTTGCGTGAGCTCACAGACGCCCCTGATTGGCTGTAGAGCCGTGATTAGTGTGGGAGCACTCTCATCCCTCCCCTCTGAGAGAGCTCGACCAATCAGCTCTCTCTAGACCTCCGGCTGTGAGAGGTTACAGCATCACCCGGCATTCGAACTCGCGATCTCCGGATGATAGGGCGATCGGAGAGCCCTGGCATAACAGCCTGGGTTTCCTCCAGGGCAGAAGAGCTGACATGCATGACTGAGTCACTGTCAGCCTCCTGTTTAGTTGTCACGCAGCACACAGGCGGTGAGAGCGCACGCAGTGCTGAAACGCACGCACGTTCAGCAGCTCGAGAGGCACCCCAGCGTTCATAGACGCCATCATTCCCCATAACTGTAAAAACACTCGGAAACGAAGTTTGTGTTGCAACTGAAACTGAGCAAGGCAGCGCTGAAACGCGGCTATTCTGTGCTCTGACAGATGTGCTCAGCTAGTGACGGAGACCAGGAATGAAAACTGTTGACTCAGAGTCAGTGAGCTTTTCTGCATGTTTACTGAGAATCCTAGAGTCTGAATGTGAGACAGAACTAACACTGTCTGTTTCTCCGCCTGTTCACTTGAGCTCGCTATTTAGCGTCCAGTCCTCTAAATCGGCCAGTATGCGCATGCCTCTCTCCTGAAAAGGAGACAGCAATGCGTCGACGCACTTCGTGAACGTTCGGGGAACTAACGACAGGCCGAATGGCAGCACTAGGTACTCGTAGGCCATGCCCACTAATGCACACCTCAGAAATTTTCTGTGGCTCGGAAAGAGTGCTACAAGAAAGTAAGCATCCGTGAGATCAATCGTAGTGAACCAATACCCCGGGCCTATTGCATTTATAGCAGTTGCCTCAGTGTAAGCATTTTAAACTTACGTTATTAAAAACATGTTCTCAGATCCAAAACAGAATGTAGTCCTCCCCCTCTCTTCGGAACGACAAAATAACGGCTGTAACAACCCGAGTTCGCTTCCGAAGGAGAAACTACTTGAATCGCCTTTTTGCCAAGAAGGGTGCATTTCTAGACCGATGTCGAGCATGGTATCATCCTTGAAAGCACGCTGCTCAGCGCCTGGCTGCTGGCCAGCGCTGTAGGAGAGCTCAAGGTCCTCCGATCCCTCGAAATACTCAATTTTGTCTGCCCAGCTAAGAGCGTGAACTTCTGATGTAAACTCCTCTTCAGCAGATACAGGCGACGCTGGAACTGCTAATTTGAAAAGGAGTGGGTCCTGCTGAGCGACTGTATTTTTTCCCAGGTCTCCACGAACGTGACCCGTCTTTCCAGCGTTGAACGCTGGAGCTGGTGACAAAGCACACATGACTCAGGCTCAGCTAGCCGCTCAGAGAAGCCGCCCTCCTGCGGACAGGGGAGAACCGCGGACGACTTCTTTGTCACATTAGCTTCCTTGCTCATACTAGCTAGCACTGTTAGCACGGCTAAATAGAGGCAACCAAACTGAGATGTCGCTAATGCGTTGACTGACAGTGAACTTAAAGTCGCGGGTAGACGACTCACCAAATAAGGCCGTTGTCACCAACACCAACAGGAACAGTGAAGCTGATTTTAAGCTCAGTCTTATATTGTCAAATGACATTGCAAGTTGACTAGCAGCACCTAGAAGAACTCTACGGAAAAGTTGTTCACAGCGAGGTGAAAAGCGTAAGAACTGAGAGCCAACCGTGGTGACAAGGGCTTATATGTATAGACGGGGCTACACCTACATCACCACAGGTTTGACTGCATTTAAGGCGTGAATATAGGTGGCTTCAGCCAGGACACGAGAGGGCGTGATATCTCAATATGCAATATTTGTTGTACCGAGTGAATTAACTGAAAGGGAACGGTCTGTATGTTGACAAATCTAAAGCTAATACTCAACTTGAGAAGTTTTGCAAACAAGAGTGGGCAAATATTGCGAAGTCTAGATGTGCAAAGTTACTAGAGGCATATCCCAACAGACTAAAGGCTGTAATGAAAGTAAAAGATGGTTCAACAAAATACTGACATAAAAAGCAGTTATGAGGGATTCCTGATGTAAACAATCAACATAGTGATAGGTTCTAGCCATGGTTGTCGCCAGCTTTACCCCCCCCCCCCCCCCTCTAAAATTTCTCCATAAACTTACACAAATTAGTGATCGCCCACGTCCCCTTTAAATTTCATATGGAAACAACGGCAGACTTCGGCTCCTCCCCATCTTTCAGCGCGAATCTTCAATTCGCCATCACAGAGTGAGGATTAAGCCAAGGTGTGTGTTTTTCAATAAATTGTTATATCTGCATCAGTGCAATCCTTTCTCATGAATACAGTTTACAAAATGTCATGAGGGATTAATTTAAGTTTTCTAAATGGTTACTAAATTTTTACTGTGTTTCCTCTAGCAAAAATGAAGCCCTTAATACATACTCTATGAACACACAGTCTACTTTATAAAACAATCATGCTGTTGCTGTTTTAATTGGAAAACCTAACTGTCTATATAAAACATTGCACAGTGCATGTGGCATTAACTACCACAGAGTTATGCACATAAATGAATAAAAACAGTGACAGACAGCATTTAATGCACTCGTTTTAACTGCATAGCAATGTGATTTACAGAGATACAAAAATCCTGTTTTTTTTTATAAATATTGTATTGTATTAAATAATGTCCCAGATCGTAAAATACATTTATAAGCCTTAGAGTAGGGTTTTTTCTGTCACTTTGATTTAGATACAGTACCTTTTTAATAAATAGAAACAAAAAAAGAATGATATTAAATAGATGCTTTGTTTATTTACATTAAAACAATGTTTGTCTATATTAATGAATTTGAATAAATAGCCTAGTAGCTATGAAATCTTAAGGGGTTCAGTGTAGAACCTACTGTCTTATTTATGAAGCTAAAACACTAAATTAAACTAGATAACATGATGATCAAAGTTTTAATACTTATATTTAACTGTAGATGGAAGGTTTTTCAAGTCACATGGGAGCAGGTCTCCAAATGAGCAGCAGGTAAGAATAGAACCTGGGCAGCCTCTCATGCACATTAACACTGTGTTCCCAACATTGATTGAAGTCATTGCATCAGAAAGTATTTTTCACATTTTTTATGTCTGCCAGTTTCCAACAAAAAGCAGCAGTTCTGTCAAATAATTAACAGATAAATGTTTGACATTATTGGCTCCCTCACAGTTTAATCCATTGTCCAGCCTCATACGTGTGTTGTTTATATTGCTAATCAATGCAAGTTTAAAATGATATGCTGTTTTCTGGTAAAGAAATGTTCTGATTGTACTTGAACATAGAATAAGACTTATACAATAAACTGTGTGTGTTTGTGAGAGAGAGATCAGAAAGACTCATCTGAATACTGATTCTGAACGAGCCAAAGATGTGTTAAAACACCTATGGGGGCCGAGTCCCGCTTAACTGAAAATCATAGAAACGCCCCTGGTTCTAGCGTCTATGAGAGTCACGTGACAAAAGAACGAACGATTCGGATTAGAATAGAGATGAGCTGCTCGTTCTGTGTATCATAATATGTCCTTAGCTGCATTGCAATATTTAGTTACTGGACCTAAGGACAACATTTGTGTATGCAGATGTGTTGGGGGTTTGTTTATTGAAAATGTAACATTTTATCTGTGTGTGTCACTCTGGGTGAGACACTGACCTGCAGCACCACTTTATGCATTGTGTCCAGCTCCGCCAGGTATTCCTGAGTGTCCGGGTCGCTGTAGTGCATGTGAATGGCTGCGGTAGCGGCGTGACAAGCCTGCGTGATCACCGCACCCAGAGGCCACGACAGCGTGTGAATCAGATCCGACCGAACAACAACATACTGCACCAGGCGCTTACTGCACGCTACGCCGCTACCCTGGGCCGCCATCTTGAAACATTACCGGAAGTACTTCTTCTTCTTGGTGTTTTTCCGGCAGTTGACATCCATCCTGTTGCATTACCGCCACCATCAATTGACCTCTTTTTTTTTTCTTTTCTAACGTTTGGCCTCCAGCTTTATTGTGCATTACTGCCCCTCTGTTCTGGAGTGTGGGTTAGAGAGTAGGCTTAAAAAAATAAAAATAAAAAACCCTACCCTTCCCCCACTATCTGTCTTGGTCTCCTTACTCCCATTCATTCCCCACTCTTTCCTTCAAATCCTATTCATTACCCCTGTTTCTCGTAAATAAGCTAACACTCCTGTTTTTCCTCCCATTCTCTGCCCCTAGGCACCTCCTATAGAGTGAATTGCACGCCTATCTCCCTCAATCTATCCCTCATAACCTCCCTCTGTGCCTCATAACTGACTCTACATGTTCTACTGACTCCTCTTCCTGACATCTATCACACAGTCCTGTTTGGTGTTTTCCTATCATTTTGAGTGTTTTATTTAATAAGTTATGCTCCAGCCTTAATATTGTCATCACTACTTCTTCTCTCCTTTTTCCCACTCCCACTCTTTCCTTGTATCTTATATAAGTGTCTTCCTTTTCTATCTCTGTCCCATCTATCCTGCCACCTTTGGATAATTTTCTCCCATATGATACTTTTCACCTCTGTTTTACTTATTTTAACGTGAACCTCAATATTATCTTGTGTGAGTGTAATTTATCTACTATCTAATTTCCCCTAATTCCTATATGCGCTGTTACCCACATGAAGATAACCTTAATGCCCTTGTTTACTTGTTTATTGTCGTTGTGTATACTTGAAGTACCTCATACAAAGCATCTTGTCTTGCCTTTGAATGAAATGATCTTAAGCTTGCTAGTACTGACAGTACAGGAAGTAACGCGCCATACAACACAGTGTTTCCTACCGGTTTACGCTACCCCCCCCCCCTTTTTTTTTGTCCTTTGGAATAAACAAAGGACAATAAATCATGAAATATAGTTGCAAGCAACGATGACGGGCCCAAGCACCCTGTGCCATCGCCACCCTGTTGCACCTCTCAACTTGCACACATCACGCACTACTGTACAGTTTGGACTCTAAATATGTGTTGAGTGCGTTAGTCTGTGTGTGTGTGTGAGGGTTAGTGTGTGTGAGAGTGAGGGACAGAGGTGTGTGACGTGTGGATGTGTCAGTCTGTGTGTGACGAGTGAAGTCTGAAAACACAGAGGCAGCAGACTTTGTGAAAATTAATATTTGTGTTATTCTCAAAACTTTTAGCCACAGTTATACTGTATATAAGCGAAGACCAGACGTGGCAACTGTGTGGCATCCAACAACAAGCAGAGGAGCTCGCCAGAGTAAGGGACATATTCTGCGCTGTGCTTCCAGTAATACTGCAGATAACATTAAATAAAATATATGGGTACACACAATTTAAATATAACTGAACAATTACTTACAGTATTTCTACAACCTAAATGTATGATGTATAGTATAATGCAACACACTTAAAAAACTAAAAACAAATAAAAATAAATAACCATGAAAGCAGGAGACACTGCTGTCAATCAGTGTATGACTGGACACACCCACTGTGTTCTTTTTTAGTTTGCTACAGTAACTAGTTCTCAAAAAAAATAACAAAGGAAAAAAGGATATTTGAATATATTACAAGGCTGAGGGAAAGTAGGTAATAACTTCCTGTGTGGCATTATATTTAGTGAATTTAGAAATCACATTGAGTGGTGTAATTTTTTTCAGTGTCTGTGACTAAACAAATATTTAGGGCCCAACCTGACATTAGACCTATATAATGAGTGAAGTGTGCAAGTTGTGCAGGGCACCCGGGCAGTGATGGCAATTTGGAGGTCTTAACATGCTCAAAATGTGTGTATGAGCTATGCAGCAAAATCTGTTTTGAGGGCCCCTGCCAGACTCCCAGGCAGCCGAATGGCAGCAGATTCCAACTTGTCTGCCAAGTTTCATGAGTTTCCGAGCATGTTAAGACCCCGGAAAAGTCCAAAAGTTTTGGGGGAAAAAAAAATATATATATATATATATAGTTGCAAGCAACAATGAAGGGCCCAAGCACCCTGCGCCATCGCCACCCCGCACAACCTGCACACATCACACACTATACAGGGCTGATGTCAGTTTGGGCCCTAAATATTTGTTGAGTGCGTTAGAGAGAGAGAGATCTGTGTGTGTGTGTGTGTGTGTGTGTGTGTGTGTGTGTGTGTGTGTGTGTGTGTGTGTGTGTGTGTGTGTGTGTGTGAGAGTCTGTGTGTTAACATTAGTGATTTGTGTGTTAGTATGTGTGAGATATGTCACTTGTTAGTGTGTGTGGGTGTGTGTGTTTCTGCGTGTGGGTGTGCAAGACAGAGATGTGAGCATGTGAGTGTTATAATTTGTGATGTGTGATATACATAAACATGAGTGTGTTTGTGTACGTGTGCGTGTGTGTCTGTGTGAGTGTGAGATGTTAACATTTGTAATGTGTGTGTGATATAAGTGTGTTTGTGCGTGTGTGAGTGTCGTGAGAGAGAGTGTTAACATTTGTGATGTTTATGTGTGTACAATAGGCCGCAGATGCTGGAAAATAAGCATCACACTATGATGTTCCTCAGTGTGATGTCATTGAACGTGTCACTGAGTATAATGCCACACAGAAAGTTATTAATCATTTTTGGTGTAAGTTTAAGACAATATCATGGCTAACCTGTTTGAGGTAACAAAAACCCCTCTGCGACACTTGCATCCTCAGTGTTTTTAGATTAAATCGGCCCGGTTTGGTGGTGATCGTATAAATTCCCTAGGAGGAGTATATCAAAATCCATTGGGTGCGTTTTTGCGAATGACCAAACACTATTTGGAAGACTATTCCATAACTTTGGGGCTTTGTAACAAAAAGCTCTGCCCCAGCTGTAGTATTCATAATACGCGGTACTGACAAGCAGCTTGCATCCTTTGATCGACGTAGGCGTGGCGGATCGTAAGTAACTGGCATTTCACTCAGATACCGTGCTGCAAGACCATTTAATTATTTATACGTCAAAAGTACTATTTTAAAATCAATGTGAAATTTCACAGGGAGCCAATGAAGTGTAGATATTTATGCACCTAGTTGAACAACCAGACAGTAAGGCGTTACAATAGTCCAACCTAGAGGTGGTAAAAGCATAAACTAATTTTTCTGCATCGTTTAGTGACAATATCTTGTATATCAATATTTCTGAGGTGAAAGACTGCTATCCTGGTGATATTAACTACATGAGCTTCAAATGAAAGACTGGAATCTAGAATCACACCAAGGTCTTTACTGTTGCACTAGATAGAACAGAAAGGCCATTTAAAGTTACAATGTAATCTATAATCTTGCTTCTAGCTGCATGCAGTCCTATGACAAGAACTTCTGTCTTATCAGGGTAGAAGTTATGCTGAATTAGCATCCAGTCTCTTATATCCTTTACTCATTGCTCAACTTTATTAAGCAGATTTTTCTCATCTGGTTTTGATGAGACATATAACTGAGGTTCATCAGCATAACAATGAAAACTAATACCATGCTTATGGATTATGTTGCCCAGAGGAAGCATGTAAAGGGAAAAAAGCAGTGGGCCTAAAACCGAACTCTGTGGAACACCAAACTCCACTAGAGAGCATGTAGAATACTCACCAATTAAATCTACATACTGATAACGATCAGTCAAATAGGATCTGAGCCAGGAGAGGGCTGGTCCCTCAATTCCTACTACATTTTCTAATCTGTGAAGGAGAATACTATGATCAATGGTGTCAAAAGCTGCACTGATGTCGAGTAACACAAGCATAGTGACGCAACCCTGATGAGAGGCCAATAGAAGGTAATTTACTACTTTAACGAGTGCTGTCTCTGTGCTGTGATGAGGCCTAAATCTTGACTGATACAGTTTGTGTATGCTATTTCTATGTAGATATGAGCATAGCAGCTCCGCTACTATCTTTTCCAGAATCTATCATGAAAAGGTTTAATAACTGCTAATTTAAAAGATTCTGGAACATACCCACTGCTGAGTGAAGAATTAATTATTTACAACTGGGGTTCTGTTATTTCTGGCACTATCTGTTTGAGAAAATGTGTCAGTATAGGATCTAATACACAGGTTGATGATTTTGCAGAAGAGAGTAAAGTGTTCTAGGTTCTGATCTGACATGGTTAGTTTAACATCTGCATCAACTAAATTGTCTGGTTTCAAAGCCTGAATTTTATGCCTAATATTTACAATTTTGTTATTGAAAAAGTTCTGCACAATGTTGTTGTGGAGATTTCTGCAGTGGTCTTATTTCTAGTTGATTTGGCTACGGTATTAAATAAAAATCTAGGATTATTTTTGTCATTTTCTATAAGAGTGGAGAGATACGTTGATCTAGCTACACTAAGACCTTTTCTATAGTTCAGGATGCTCTCCTTCCATGCTATTTGAAATACTAACAATTTGGTTTCACACCATTTATGTCCTAATTTCTGAGCGGTCTGTTTTAAAGTGCATGTGTGATCATTATACCAGGGAGCGAGTTTCTTATCTCTAATAATTTTTCATCTAACTGGAGCTACATTATGTAAGGTATAATTGAAGGTCAACTTTAAATATTCAGTCGCCTGATCAAGTTTTTTGGGGTCAGACGGTGATCCAATAAGAGTTGATAACTCTGGAAGATTACTTATAAAGCTCTGTGTGGTAGTGGATGTGAATGTTCGTTTAATGCGGTAGCACGGTGTTGTGCGTACATTATTACTATGACATACTTTAATTGAGACAAGATAGTGACCTGAGATAATCTCAGACTGTGGAATTGAGAATAAATTTCTCATACTTAATCTGAAGACTATTAATAAATCTAAAATGTGACCTGCTTTATGAGTAGGTCCTACTACACTTCTACCGAGTCCAGTATGGACATAAAAAATGTATATTAAAATCTCCAGCAATTAATGCTTTGTCTACAGAAATTATTAGGTTTGAGAGGAAATCTGCAAATTCTGCAAGTATGGCCCTGGTGGTATGTAAATGATAATTAGAGGGGTTGACTGAGCAGACTTAATATTTGTAGCTACACTTGTTATGTTACTTTATAGAACTTCAAATGCATTAAATGTGTGTACATGTTTTTGTACGATAGTGAGATTATCATTGTAAATAACTGCGACGCCAGTTAGCTGAGGCTTGTGTATGTACTGTTGCTGTATACAGGAGGACTAGCTTCATTTAAAGCTACATAATCGTCATGTTTAATCCAGGTTTCTGTTAAACAGAGTATATTAAACTCCTGATCCCTTATAATTTCATTAACAATAACTGCTTTAGATGCGAAAGATCTAATATTTAACAGTCCTAGCTTCAGATCAGAGGTGCCGGCTGTGCATTTAGTGTGCTCTGAATTTGTGGCCCCTATGTTAATTAAATTGCTAAAACAGACTTTTTGGGTCTTTCTAAATTAGTGTTTAGCTCGGGAAACAGACACAGTCTCAATATGATGAACCCTGAACTAGCAAACGGTTGGATTAGCCTGTTTGTCTGCTCCCTGGCCTGGGATCAGTAGACTGAGGCAATCTGCTGTTGACATCTGCTGGAAATTGGAGGAATTACAATTATTAAACTCACTCAACAATAAGGTATAATGCTCAGATTAGATTAGCGTCACCCGGTTTGCGAATGTTCCTCAAGACGAGCAAAGATTTTTAATAAATTTTGCCTTGAAAAACGAGCAAGTATTGGTTTACGAGGCCCAAGTATCATCAGCAATCATGTGGCTCGCATGCGCTTCTTGTTTTTACGCCGAGCACAGTCAGCGCACATCATCACAACTAAATCAATGGTTATTTGCTTTCTCATGCTGCGGAATTGTGGGCAATCAAGTTGGAAACATCCGAGTGTGTGTGTGTGTGTGTGTGTGTGTGCTGTTTGCAATAGCGTTGTGACCATTTGAGCTCATAAAGCATTTTTTTCCGTTTTAAAGTGTTTTATTTATTTTTGTGTATTCTTTACTGCGCTTTAGTACTTTAGTGTACTGCAACAATGGCTCCCGCAAAGAAAATGTTGCAAAAGGAAGGCAGTAAAAAGAAGGAGGTGATTCCGTTGGAAGTTAAAAAAGAAAAAATTAAGAAGAGCGAACAAGGTATGCAAGGTATCACAAGGTTTTATAACAAGTCTTCGTCAACAATATGCACAGTATTAAAGCAAAATAAAAAAGAAAGAATGGAACTACATAAAGCAAAAGGGGTCACGATATTAAAGCAGTGGCCACATCTCTTGGAAGATGTAGAAAAGTTGCTTTTCGCGTGGATAAATGAGAAGCTGCTCGCCGGTGATACCGTGACTGAGCAGCTTATCTGCAAAAAGGTAAAGAACTTGTACACCGACCTTGTAAGCAAACTGCTAGGTAGTCAACGAAAAATGTAGAAGGTTTTAAGGTGAGCAGGGGCTGGTTTGATAACTTTAAGAGGTGAAGTGGCATCCAAAGTGTTGTGATGCACGAAGAGGCTGCAAGTTCAGATGCTAAGGCAGCTGACTCATTCGTTTCCGAGTTTCATAAGCTCATGGTTTCTGAGTGTTACCTGCTGCAGCAATTTTTAACTGCAACGAGACAGGGCTGTTTTGGAAAAAAATGCCAAAGAAGACCTATATTACAGCAGAAGAGAATGCATTGCCTGGTCACAAACCCATGAATGACCGTCTCACGCTATTGTTTTGGGCTAATGCAATCGAGGATTTAAAAATCAGGCCCCAGCTTTTGTATTATTCCGAAAATCCATGAGGCTTTAAGAAATGCAAGGTGCCAGTTAAATGTTATGTGGAGGTCCAACAGCAAGGCTTGGGTCACTTGTATCCTGTTTGTGGGGTGGATCAACCAGGTTTTCAGGCCTTCAGTGAACAAAATCTACCACTCAAAGTTTTACTGGTTATGGATAATATTCCTGCTCATCCTCCAGGCCTTGAGGACGACTTACTGGTGGAATCTGAGTTTTAGTCAAGTTCCTTCCTCCCAACATAACTCCACTACTCCAGCCTAGGGATAAGCAGGTCATTTCAAACTTTAAAAAACTTTACACCAAAGCTTTGTTTCAGTGATGCTTTGAAGTGACAGAAGGAACAAACCTTACCCTCAGAGAGTTTTGGAAAGATAATTTCCACATTGTGCACTGCCTCAAGATCATTGATAAAGCCTGGAATGGGGTCACCAATAGAACACTTCATTCTGCTTGGAAAAATCTGTGGCCTGATTGCATTCTTGGACATGACCCTGAGGGGTTTGCTCATGAACAGGAGTCGCCAGTTGTCGATGAAATTGTGTCCTTAGGAAAAACTGGAAGTGAATGAGGATGATGTTGAAGAACTGGTGGAGGAACATAACCAGGAGCTGACCACTGAAGAACTGATGGATCTGCATCGTGAGCAGCAACAAAAGGCTATGGAGGCGGTCTCGTCAGAGGAGGAGGAGAAAAAGACAGAGGAATCCCTAACTTCAAGTGAGATTAAGGAGGTGTGTAAAATTTGGGTAGCAAAAGTTTGTAGAAAATCACCACCCGAATAAGGCTGCAGCAGTGTGCACAATCAATCTGTTTAATGACAATGTCATGTTTCATTTCCGTGAGATACTCAAAAGGAGGCAAAAGCAGGTGTCATTAGATAGGTTCCTGGTAAGAGTTACCCAAAGAGAGAGAAAAGGCTGGTGAGCCAACAGACAGCAGTGATGAGTAAATCTTGATGAACGTCTTTATTTTATTTCTTTTATTTTTACATTAAAATGCAGCTTATTATTATTTTTTATTATTTTAAAAGTGCAAGTTCCTTTGTTTTATTTTTATTCTACATTTTGTATATATTGGATAATTTAATATTAAATATTTTTTGGTTGTGGAATGAATTATCTGAGTTTGCATTATTTCCTATGGGAAAACCTGCTTTGATTTACATGTTTCTGGAACTAATTATGCTCATAAACCAAGAATGTATTCAGAATAACTAAGCACGTATCAGTATGAACTGCTAAACCTCATTTAGACAAAAAAGAAAGAATCAACATAAATTCCCTGTTTGTTTCTTATTCCATCACATTGTATTATATTCTTTTGATAACATGTACAGTTAAGCCACTACACTATATAATGTGCCTGCCTTCATGTCAATGTATGATCATTTAAATTGTTATCTGTTCCTCTTCCCTTTCCACATAGAAACAGCAATGACTTCACTGACGAACTGACATGAGGTGAGTTTAAATCAGTTTTAACATCAGAAAAAAGTTTTAAAGATGTGAAGGACACTAATACATTTTGTAATGTCATGATAATATTTGTACAATAAACAATAATAGTAATAACTATTAGTAACTTTAATTTTTATCAACACATTAATGTTTAGTTCTGAGCTGCTCAAATGTCATGTGACAGATGTACGTTGCTTTGGATAATGTTTTGTTTACTGAATTTATGTTTAGTGGTAGATATAGGTTTAGCAGGTCTGCAGACCCAATAAAGAAAAATAAACAGAAAAGGAAGAGTCCATCTGCCCTGCCCCCCATGGAGATGGGTAGATATTGTGGTCTCCAGGTTCTGATGGTCTGTTCTAGTGATGCACAGAGACACAATTATTTAAAAGTAAAACAGCCTATAGTGCACTACTGCTCAACATTTTCACACTATTCAATACCCAGTGTACATAGGTGGCCTAGTGTCCAGCAGACTTTTACCCATCTAAAAGGTTGGCACTGGAAACCACTGAGTACAGTATACATTTAAAGTGAGTTAAATGAAAGGGAGTTTAGGGGCGATCAGAGAGAGTCAATAAGTAACTTACTTATTTTACTTAGGATATTTGAACTTTCTCGTTATTCCCATTTATCTGCTTAATTTCTTAATATTGTTCACTATGCCGTTAGATAGCTAAACAGAGAGGAAAAGGGTCTGTGAACTTTTACTTAAAGGGGTTTGTGTGTGTGTGTGTGTGTGTGTGTGTGAGAGAGAGAGAGAGAGAGAGAAAGAATTTTACCTACAAAACAGTCACACTTGTTTTCCGTTATGGAAGTGAGGGAATTTAGAGGCAATGAATTGTTTAAAATATAAATAATTTTGCTGAATAACTACTAGTACTACTAATGTGTATGTGTGTGTGTGTGTGTGACGTCAGACCCAGCTCTAGAATCTATGGCGCTCCTTTTATGGTGTTTATTTTTCTTCTTCTGTTCAGCATATCAGCAGCCGCCGTCAGTGATCTCCCTCTCGGTAAGCCAGAGGGGGTTAACCCTAAACCTCTTCATTAATCTCACTTTGAGTGTCACAGTGATTACAAAAGTATGTATAGAGTATTTTGTTAAACTATTAATCAATTTTTCATTGTATATATGTAGGTGTGTTTAAGTAAGGCTGGTATTTCTTAGAGCTCCAGATAAACAGCCTGTGAATGTCGGAAATTAAAGTTGTATGAAAGATATTGTTTTTATTTTAAATTGAATAATAAAAAAGTAACATCACTGTCTTCCATACTACTTTAATGTGATTTAATGAAGTTCCGACATGATTTTTTTTGTTGTTGTTGTTGATTTCTGTTTTTAAACCGGAGAAACTTCCGGGTTCGTTCTGGAGCAGCCGGTTGATCACGTGCACACGACTTACCGCTTTAATGCGTTTACAACCAAGTGAAAATTTGAACGAAGTCTTGATTTGATTGATTGATTGATTGATTGATTAATTAATTGATAGCTGTGAACACACCACGCATTTTAAACTCATTTCGCATGTAGGTTGCTGGTTTGCACTCCTTTTACACACCTCAGAAGCCTTTGGTTCACACAGAAATACAGTGTATCATTAACATCTGCACTCTACCTTATCAATTAGACATAATTAGTACAAGTCCTTGATTGTAGCAAGCTGAAATGCTTGTGTTTGTAGCATTAATGTGTGTGTGTGTGTTTTTTTTTTTTTTTTTTGAGTCAGATATAAAAATGAATGTGGATCATGAAGTCATGCTTCTTGTGAATGAAATCCACAGACTTGGCCAAAGAAGTAAGTCCTCCCTGCTTCTAAATATTATTAATCATTGCCTTACACCTGTACACCTCTGATGGTCACACCTATACAGTATGGTCCTATTCCTAAACCTCGAGCATTGACACAGACATGTACTTACATCACACCTCTGATGGTCACACCCATACAGTATGGTCCTATTCCTAAACCTCGAGCATTGACACAGACATGTACTTACATATTTTTCTACTCCACTCTCCTTAACTAGATGTTGGAGTGTGGCTGTGGGATTTGTGTTCATTCACATATTCTACAAGAGCATAAGGAGCTCAGGTGCTGATGTTGATGAGCCTCTAGTTCATCCCAAAGATGATGATGGTTCATTGGGGTTGAGTTCAGTCAGGTCTCGGGGCAGGACGCTCAAGTTCTATCAATCCAATGTGTCCTTAAAACACCACAAAGTCTTCATTGAAACTTTGTACCAACAGTTTAAAAAAAAAAATATATATATATATATATATATATATATATATATATATATATATATATATGAGTACTGTATGTATATGCATATTTTATAGTTTGAACATTAGCTGCTACATTGCCAGGTTATGTTAATTAATTAACCATCTTCAGTAACCTTATTATACTGGTCTTAGAGTCTACTAAAAAAATCCACTTTTTGAAATGTTCTAAAAAATAAAATTATATTTAAATAGTAAAACATGGCTTTTTGGCGGCACGGTGGCTTAGCGGTTTGCACATTTGCATCTTGCACCTCCAGGGCCTGGGTTCAATTCCCACCTCAGGTCTGTGTGCATGGAGTTTGCATGTTCTCCCCGTGCTTTTCTCCAAGGCTACAGGACTTTCTTGAGGGGACTGATCAGAGCTTTTTTGAACAAATAAAATCCAACTGAAAATTAAACTTCAACAGGGAGGGAGAAGGCTATCACATGCTTGACATGAGTGCACACCTGAGAGTTCTACTTATGAATTCCTGATCTTCGGATGACAGGTGAATCTGTTTCTGTTGTACAATGTAGGAGAATGTGTGCGATCATATATCTGAAGCTGATCCCAGTTATACCCAATCAAGTTGAAATTCGGATTGAGTGCCGATTGAACGGTGCACCCCTTCTATTACAGAAATGCCTACTCCTTAACACACTTACTTTTTATTTAATTTTTAAAAATTTTTATTAGCAATCCTGCTAAATCAATTGGAACTGAAGATGAGTTTGTTCCACCCACTGTGCATTATTTAAGGCATCATGCTGGAAACATTCTATCAAAAATAAATCAAGTCACAAAGCCATATTTCTAATATGACCTTTTGATGTAATTATATATAATTTTGATAAATATAAATCTGGTGCTTAAATCTAACACCTTAAATTTTAATTTCAATATGAGCCCACAAAAAATGACATTACTAATAATAATTTGTAAAATATTTGAATGAACGAGAAAGAGATGGTGAGGTTCTTTTGTGATCACCTTCATAAAACAAGTGACCATCAAAGTAAAAGATTTTTTTTCAGTGTACTGGAGCTATGATCAGACTGCCAGCTTCACGTCTGAAACACTGGCCTCCTAGAACATGTAGAAATGGGCTGGAGCAAGGTTGGGACTGTCCAGAGGCTGTGACAATTCCCCAGTTTAACTCAAACACTTTTTATTTAATTAAAAAAATTTTTTTATTAGCAATCCTGCTAAATCAGTTGGAACTGAAGATGAGTTTGTTCCACCCACTGTACATTATTTAAGGCATCAAGCTGGAAACATTCTATCAAAAATAAACTAGATCACAAATCCATATTTCTAATATGACCTTTCAATTTATTTCTATATTATTTTGGTAAATAGTTATAAATTTACCTGTAAAGTTAAGCAGGAAGTCAGTAAGCCTTTTAGCCAGGGCTAAAAACGCTTATGGATTCTAATTTTAATGAAGTTATTTTTTATTTTTTATAAACAGACTATGGGAATTATGTAGCAAGTAAGATTTTACTTTTAGTAATGTTTTGACACTATATCACTAGCTTCAAAAATCTTCAGATGAGTGCTTCTCTTTATTATATATATATTTTTTTTAATATTGCACTTTTATTTTTATTTTTTTTTAACAGATGCAGATGGTAAACTCAGTGTCAAATTTGGTGTCCTGTTCAACGATGACAAGTGTGCCAATCTCTTTGAGGCGTTGGTCGGGACACTGAAAGCGGCCAAGCGGAAGAAGGTTATCTCATTTCAGGGTGAGCTCTTGCTGCAAGGAGTTCATGACAACGTTGATGTTGTACTACTCCAGGAATGAACTGACAAGCAGTGGAAAACACCCAAGTCTTGCAGTCAGAAAGCAAACACACTCATGAATGTGTCTTCTTTGTATACTTTTAGAAATGTGGTTTTGCTTACTGCTTTTTGACTATTTTTTTTTACCCAACGCCACCACCACATCACCCACAATTGTTGCTGTGGAATAATCCTTTAATTATGTTACTGATAACAACATGAAATGCTTGGGAGAATTAACATCAGCTTAAATGTCTATCTGATACTGTTCTGTAACAATTACTACTGTAAATGTACTGTAACCCAAGTACTTTTGAATCTTGCCACCAGGTAACCATGAGCCAAATATGTAATTGTTTTTGACAATTTTTTTTAACAACACGGAAAATTTACAATAAAATTCTGGCACACTTTATTAATATGTGACACTGACTGTATTGATGAAATTTCAGGTGTATCTCAGGTGGTAAATATTTTTCGGCTGCTGGTTTAATTCATAATAAACGGTTCCATTTTGTCAAGTAGCTTGTGTTTTGTCTTTTACTTTAAAGGATTTACATCTTAATCTGTACATAAAGCAAGTGTCAGTTATCACACGTGTATCCCTAGCTGCGTTTAAATTCTGATTATTGAATCCAACTTCTCTGTATATATGGACACTGATCTGATAAGGTCAAGGCATTTGTTTAAAGTTTAGTTTTTCTGACATGCGCCCAGTGGTTCTGCTTGCTGTGAAGCAGGATTCTTTTAATATGCTAGAAATTCAATAATTCAATTCCTCTCAATATGGCAGAAATATAACAGAAGTAGTATTATGCTTTCTTTGTTTTTTTGGATAGATCTTGTCCTCTACATTAAGATTGCTCAGAAGAATTCTGTCTCATCTACATTATGATTGTTGGATGCGTGTACACATGTACATAACTATTCACAGCCTTTGCCATGACATTTAAAATTGAGCTCCGGTACGTCCCCTTTTCACTGATTATCCTTAATATGTTTCTACAACTCCTGTCTTGGAGTCTACCTGTGGTAAATTCAGTTGATTGGACATGATTTGGAAAGACATACACCTGTTTATATAAAAGGTCCCACAGTTAACAGTGCATGTCAGAACACAAACCAAGCCATGAAGTCTAAGGAATGGTCTGTAGGCCTCCAAGACAGGATTGTATCGAGGCACAGCTCTGTGGAAGAGTACAGGAAGATTTCTGCAGCATTAAAAGTAGTTTAGAACCACTAGGACTTTTCTAAAGTGGGCCGTCTGGCCAAACTGAGTGATTAGGGGAGAAAGGCCTTAGTCAGGGACGTGACAAAAACCCAATAAGAGGGAAAAACCTTCCAGAAGAACAACCATCTCTGCAGCTCTCCGCCAAACAGGCCTGTGTGATAAAGTGGCCAGACGGAAGCCACTCCTTAGTAAAAGGAACATGACTGCTGCCTGGAGTTTGCCAAAGATACCTGAAGGACTCTCAGACCATGAGAAACAAGTTTTTTTTTTTTTTTAAGCCCCTTTGGCACCAATTACACCCTCGAGTCTTTTTGAGTATGTTATTACAAGATAGTTGCTCTTCTTGAGGGTTCTTCTCTCTCCACAGAGAAATGCTGGACTTCTTTCAAAGTAACCATGAGGTTCTTGGTCATGCTCCCCCGATTGCTCAGTTTGGCCAGGCGGCCCACTCTAGGAAAAGTCTAGAAGGGTTCCAAACTTCTTCCATTTATGGAAGATGGAGGCAGCTGTGCCCATCTGGACCTGGTTTGTGCTCTGACATGTACTGTTAACTGTGGGACCTTTTTATATAGACAGGTGTGTGCCTTTCCAAATCATGTCCACTCAACTAAATTTACCACTGGTGGGCCCCAATCAAGTTGTAAAAACATCTCAAGGATGATCAGTGGAAACAGTATGCACCTGAGTGCATACTCACTTGAGTGTTATGGCAAAGGCTGTGAATACTTGTTTTATTTTGTGATTTTGTTTTCGTTTTTTCTTCTTTTTTTTTAATCGAACAAACTTCTTTCATGTTTTCATTTTTGGGTATTGTTTGTAGAATTTTAAGGAAAATAATTGAATCCAAGTTGGAATAAGGCTGTAACATAAAATGTGGAAAAAGTAAAGCGCTGTGAAAATCTTTCTGGACCCACTATAAGTTAATCCAAAGGCTAATACCAACCTGGAGCAGGTTGTGCATGATCAGGTACCATGATGATATGTCCTGTGGTAAAACAAAAAAGTTATCCACTACCATCTACCATCTAGAAGATTAATCAGTGTTAGATAAAATTATATTTAACTATATAAGAAATAAGATTATGCCAATAAAACAGCTGTTCTGATTGAGTGACCATCATTTTCAACTGATTTGAGTATCCGATATTGAGAATTTACTCTAAAGAGCATGTTCAAACAGTCATTTGACTTGGAATATCAGGTTTTGTGGAAGGATCAAATGTGGAATGCTATTCCAACATCAGTCAACAGACAATTCATATCGAACTCAACATATCTGCCTCAGTTAATACACCCTTTATTGTCAAGTTGAATTTATTCCAACACCCATGGGTGTGTTTAATAACCACTTTCAGGAATCTATTTTGTTAGTTTGTTATTGTAAGTCAAATAATCACTTACTGTAACAACAGCAATGAGCAGATATCCATACCAGGATACCAGTGGCGGCTACTGGTCTGTCAAATAGGGGAAGCTCATTTTCCGCCTACATCATAAAATTGTCTATTTATTTAAAAGTAAATTCTGCCCTACGTTCCTTTTCAAGAAAATGGTCTGTGACCCTGTTGTACCAACTAGGCGTCTTTTCCAGTGACTTGACCAGTGTCCTCTCAATGATCTAAAAATTAAAAAATTTAACTCTGTAAAAGTGAAACAAGGAATGTGGTGTATAATTGTGTGAAATGTATGATGAAAATCAAGCAATTTCGCCAAGCAAATATAAAGAAATAGGTTGCAGCAGTTTTTATTTCGACTGAACTTCAGAAATCCGCGATGGGACTTCAGCGATTCCTTATAGTACAAAATTGCTGTCAGTCAAAAGCGGGCCAGCGTCCGGGCCAGCCCACTCCTCATTCACCCCCAGAGACGCTGAGCGTCCGTGGGCGGGACATAATCGCAGCGTTTATCCAATGACCAACTAGTTTCAAAGCACTGAAAAAAAAAAAAAAAAAAACCGTTCAAAACAGCCGCATTGAAGTCAATGGACGCTGGGCTTCAACAGGGAAATGCACTGTGACGCTACGGGAATTTTTAGTCAATAAAATGTTAATACAATAGTACATAATTTGACCATTAATTTTGTGACATTATAGGGGAAGCCTTCCCTTGCAGTCTTAAAGAAATCGCACCTGCAGGATATACATGTCAGACCTTGAGGCACATTGACTACAAGACCACCCCAGTCAGACAAAAACATCTCTTATCCAGAGATTATGGTTCCTGGCCACAGGTGGTTGTGACACTCTCAAGATTGAAACTCACCGTTGCTCATGATAAAGAGCCAATGCTTTTCAGTTGTGCCTTATAATTAATGTTATAATATATTATTTATAATTTACAAATTATAATATATAATTTAATTAATGAATGATAAGTTGAACACTATAACACTGATTTAAATGGATGGTTAATGAATGGAGTTGATTGAAGCATAGTTTCTTTCATACCTTTCAGTTTGAAATGTACTACAGTACAAAATGTACAGTTCCCAAAAGGAACCCATGATGGCAGCAAACAACTTTTCATCCTGTTAGAAATTGAAAAGACAATTGCATCTCCAACTGCCCTGGTGAAAGTCAAAGTATCCAGTAAATGTTTACTTTTTCAAGTTACACCTTACACTTGATTCACTAGCCACTGTGCATGCAGCAAGTAGTTCTATTTTAAATAATAATAAAAAGAAGAAGGAGGAGAAGTAGATACATACCCTGAAAAAATTATTGTTGCCTATCCAAGTTGTAGGAACAACAAATAATTACTCGACTTCTACTTGATCATTTGGAATCAGAAGTGGCTTATATGAAAGGCAAAGGCCTCCATTTTACCAAAATAAAATCTTATCATGCCGTGATTTTTAATTATTTAATTAGGACAGAAAGGTCAGACTTTGCTTAGACAAAGGTCTTGTCACTTAACAAAATAATGTACAGTACTGAACATAAAGTCATGATGCAGTGGAAAAAGAATTTATATTGTGTATAATGTATAGTATAATATATTATATTTTATATGAGCTTGGAGGACTGCATCCATACATCTCGGCAGTGACTCCAATAACTCCAATAACAATAAATTCATCTGGAATGGCAATGAAAGCATTCTTGCAGGATTTCCAGAGTTCATCAAGATTCTTTGTTTTTATTTTCAATGCTTCCTCCTTCATCTTACCCCAGACATGCTCAATAATGTTCATATCTGGTGACAGGGCTGACCAATCCTAGAGCACCCTGACCTTCTTTGCTTTCAGGAACTTTGATGTGGAGGCTGAAGTATGAGAAGGATCGCCATACAGCTGAAGAATTTGCCCTCTCCTGTGGTTTGGAATGTACTGGGCAGCAAGAATGTCCTGATACCTCAGGGTGTTGATGTAACCATCCACTCTGCAGATCTCTCGCACCCTCCCAAACCGATGTAACCCCAAACAATGATTTTTCCTCCACCGAACATGACTGTTTTCTGTGTGAATCTTGGGTCCATGTGGGGTCCCATAGGTCTTCTGCAGTATTTGCGACAATTGGAATGCAGTTCAATAGATAATACATTGGAAAAATCAACCTTCTGCCACCTTTCCACAGTCCATCCTTCCTGCAAACTGTGGGCCTTGGCCCAATCAACTCTAGTTGTCTTCTGTTTAATGCTGGTTTCTGAGCACTAATACAGCCATTGAGCCACTTGCGTGAGAGAATTCGACAAACTGTTCTTGTAGGTACATGGGTTTCTGGTGACCAGTTATGTAGCAGTTATGTAGCTCTGCTGCAGTAGAAAAAGGGCTTGCCCTGGATTGTCGAACCAACAAATGGTCCTCTCGAACAGTTGTCTTACTATTTACTGCCTGCCATTAACTTCACCAGTTTCCTCAAATCTTTTTCTTATCCTCTCCACTTGATGTTTAGATACATTAATAATGTCTGCCACCTCAGCAGGAGACTTGGTCTTCAGGCTCTTGATGATCAGCACTTTGGTCTGCGGTTGAATCTTTTGGCATGCTGTCAGTTCAGGATGCATTTCAAGTGAAGGTTGGGTGTATTGGGGTTCTACACACCTGTGAATGTGTTAATTACAGTATTTGTGACAGGTGATGCTCAAATCTGTGATTGGTTGAATCCTTTAAAGACATGACAAGACTGTTGTCTGGGCAAAGTCTGACCTTTCTGTCCTAATTAACTGATTAAAAATCATTACATTTATTTTAAGATAAATAAAATAAGATAAAGATTTTATTTTGGTAAAATAAGCATAATCCAAGAGGCCTTTGCCCTTTATATAAGCCACTTCTGATTCCAAATGATCAACTATAAGTCAAGTTATTATTTGTTGTTCCTACAACTTGGATAGGCAACAAGACTTTTGTCAGGGTGTGTATATTGCATCATGGGTGCTGAAGGACAGTGTATTTAATTGTTTAACATTTCCTTTATTATTAGTGCTTTAAATTATGTATGTGCTCATCTCATGATTAATGCTTTCTAAAGTGCCATGATTTTGGGAATTATTGTGAAGTATTCTGGATGTTTATCATCTCTTGGTACTTGAGTCAATTCTTTAAAACAGGTATGTACAGTAATTATTTTTTATTGTTTAGGTGCTGATTCTGTAACATTTAGTTCAATTGGTAAATAAAATTGGTAGAGGAGCATGTAAAGCTGAAAATGTCCTGGTCTATTCATTGATTAGCATTTACATAAACAAGTTTTACATTCGCCCTACTTTTGTGAAGAGAAATCATACAGTAAATCGCCTGAACACGACAAACACAAGAATTGTGTGAAATAAATAACCAGATTAAAATCTTTTGTCTTTTCCTTCCAAGATTGTTATACACATGGCATTTTTGCAGATCTACAGCTCTGTCTATTCGCTTGGCTTGTTTCTCGAGGCTCAGTTTTGCTGCACAAAGTGTGTCTTTGTGTTACTTTTAAATGATGAGCAAAATGGTGAAAATAATTCATGTACTACTTCAAAGTTTTGATTATTCTTCTATAACAACATATCCTGAAGTGTTCCATTAGTATATTACAACATTATTCTTTCATTCATTGTCTAAAGGGCACACTAACCTATTGCAGGGCACAACACTACACACACCAGATCAAACACTGATAAGTATAACTTTAATCAATATCTTAAACCAGGAAGAAGTTTGGCAAAAATAATTATACCCAACAGTCATATGAGAATGGTACGGAAGCGCATTGCATTCACAAAATAAAAAAAATCACAGGAATTATCTCATAATTATGAGATCCTGATCTCATAATTATGACTTAGTATCTCATAATTATGACTTAGTATCTCATAATTATGAGATACTTATCTCATAATTATGACTTATTATCTCATAATTATGAGATACTAAGTTATATTGTGACTTACTAAGTCATAATTATGAGATAAGTGGGAACAGTCTCTTGCAGGGGGACATTTTAGTGCATGACATCGGAAACGAAAGTTACTGCATCCTTTTGCTTAAAAGTGCCTCATTTCACACTCATGGAGATGTAGCAGCTCTCCTATGGTTTAGCTTGATGATTGTACATGTAACGACGTGGGTCGCGCGAGGGGCAGAACGGGCAGATCCGCAGGCTGCTACACCGCGGAGGTCTGAACAGGCAAAGGCGCGGACATTTATACACGCCGTTTATCACACATCAGTCTGAACGAGCCGCATTTGGCGGCGTGTTTATTTAAGGGTCCTGGTACCGCCGTAGAGATCATTTAGGTAGAACCGGTAAGGTATCAGGGCCAAAGACCAAAGAAAGAAAAGAAAAGAAAAGCGCGCAGAAAGTTGAGAGTCCTAAGACGCCGGTGAAAGCGAAAGAGAGGCCAGCGCGCGCGCTCAGCTTAAGTTTATTAGTGCTTTATTTTCCAGAGCCCCGTCCGGTCTCACGTAGACGGCAGAGCTCCGTTATATTGTTTTTTCAGTTTTCTTTGGTTTCATTTAAATTCCTAATTAATAATCCCACGCCATCTCCAAACGGGAAGATCTTCCCGTGTGTATCATAAGCGCTCTCACATACTCCTATTTCGTTGCCCCCCTCTAAAGCTCTCTCCATACCGCGCCACGGAACAGTCCATTAGTTAAATCTACTATTACCATCCAAATTACTCAATGACATTAATATCTCCCAGTGTCTCAATCCAAGAATGAAATAAACGCGAATTAAATTCGCCACTATTGTCCCCGTCTTGTGCCGATCACCTAACCCTACCTTTTGTCATAATCATGAGACCAGGATCTTAAATTATGACATATTAAGGCATAATTATAAGTTATTAAGTAATAATTATGAGTAAATACATCATTCCTGTGATTTTTTTAGACAATAGAGCAAATATTGCGTTTATTTCTTTCTTGGATTGAGACACTGGGAGATATTAATATCATTGAGTAATTTGGATGACAATAGTAGATGTAACTAATGTACAGTTATCAGGCTAAACCTTAGGAGAGCTGCTACGTCTCAATGAGTGTGCAATGAGGCACTTTCAAGCAAAAGGATGCAGTAACTTTCGTTTCCGATGTCATAAAATAAAATGTCCCCCTGCAAGAGACTGCTCCCACTTATCTCATAATTATGACTTAGTAATTAGATCCTTAGATAAGGATCTCATAATTATGAGATACTAAGTCATAATTATGAGATAATAAGTCATAATTATGAGATACTATCTCATAATTATGAGATCAGGATGTCATAATTATGAGATAAGGATGTCATAATTATGAGATACTAAGTCATAATTATGAGATAAGGATCTCATAATTATGAGATACTAAGTCATAATTATGAGATAATAAGTCATAATTATGAGATACTAAGTCATAATTATGAGATAGTCATAATTATGAGATACTAAGTCATAATTATGAGATCAGGATGTCATAATTATGAGATAATTCCTGTTATTTTTTTTCTTTTGTGAATGCAATGCGCTTCCGTAGAATGGCGCAAGGTTATATATAAACAAAGAGTTTGGGAGAAAATGTCTTATCATATGATGACATTCATGAGAAGATAGGAATATCATCAAGAGAATATGCATTTTCTTCAACTGCAGGATCACTTAATGTTAAATGGCGTCCTTTTCTTTTAAACTTTATCTAAACTATTTCTACTTCACTCATAATGAATCAAAGTCACGTGACCATGTACAGCTTCCGAAACGTTTGTGAAAATGTTTATACTAAAAAACTACTAGTTTTTGTTTGTTTGTTACTTTAAAGCATGTTATTTGTCATGTTATAGAAAAAAAACTTTATAAATATTGGAATCATAATTTAAATGTTGATTTAGCATTTGTTTATTTAGTAATTAAGGTGAAATGTTAATATTATTATTATTATTTAAAATGATATTTGTACAAATTTGCCTGATTAGGGATCCCCCGACTAAACCCCCACTCCTCTTCCTGCGATGTAAACGGAGGCGGGACCTGATGACGTCACGAGAGGAAACGCGCACTGTTTTCAGAGCAGGAATCAAAACAAGACACGGACACGCCCTCCTCTTCTGCTTCTGCTTCGTGGTGCACCTCGGCTGTCAAAATGGCCAAGACGACGCGGCTGATGATCAGCATTTCCTGATATCTAGATATCTGTCTGCGTTGGCGCGCGCGCGACTACACAATGCCATCTGGGATATCGGCGCGTGCGAACGGTTAAACGCGTGCGGCGTGTTTCCTGTCTCAAAACACGCAGCAGCATCATCGATATCATTCTCATCATCATCATTATGCCGAGCCAGAAGAGCAACAAAGGGAAGCGAAGTAAGCGCACTAACAGCAGCGGAGATGAACAGGAAAATGGAGGAGCAGCCGCAGGAGGAGGAGCAGCAGGAGGAGGAGCAGGAGGATCAGGAGGAGCAGGAGGAGGAAGCACGGCGTTAGTAGGAGCTACAGCCGCTCAGCCAAGCGGACAACGAGGTGCTTAAATCCTTAAAAATCATGCAGGGTAATGCTATGGAGAAGGAGCAGAAGCTAAACCTCCACTCCCACTCCACTGCTGCACCAATTTGTCATGTCTTGTCTTGTAGACTCCTACCTTGCTAAGCTGTTAGGCCTGGCCCTGTTGGATAAGGAGGTTTAGGCCTGAACCAGGTGCTCCTTTATTAAATTTATTACAATCTCTGCAGCAGAGGTGATCTTCTCGCTCACCACCCGAGATGTAGCCTTGTCAGTTAAAGTGTTAGATGTACTGGCCTAGGTGTGTTGCATAATATTTTCTTTTGAGGATCAGGGCTGTGTGGGTATATCACCCTTCGAGTATACTACAGCACTGATTCAATCACAGCTGTTCTTTCGTTCATTGATAGCTGCACTTTAATGAAGGTCAGACTGCCATGCTTTTAATACACCTGACAAATGTAAAGGAACATTTTTGATGATTTTAAACTTCATCATCATCCGTAATAATACAGGCGTACTGATTATCTTCTACAGATAGTACCAAAAGTCTCCAAACATGGGGGAAGTTAACATTCTCATGGTTGGAAAAGGTAGATTTCTTGAGATGTTACTCAAGTTCACCATGAGAGAGAGAGACATAACTGAGTGTTTGTGTTGAGTGTGTGCGAAATTGAAATCATATAAAGCACATGTTCCTAACTCTGATCCTGGAAAAATCCTAACCTGCAAGTTAGTGTTTTCCCAGTTTATCAGCAAAACTAATTTAACTTAATAGATGCTACTCACTAGAAGTGGACATGATGGTACAAGGGGGAGAACACTAAACTGAGCAGGACAGGGGGTCCTCCAGGACCAGGGTTGGGAACCTGGGGTGTTAGCGGATGTTTTAAATGATATTTCATAAAAAATATACTCCCTATATAATGTGAACTAAAGGTCTCAGTTACAGAGAAACGTACTGATGTTGTGTCTTGCAGAAGCCCTGTGTGCCACGCCCCTCGTGTGCAGCTTGGGTCGTGCTGTGGACCTCGAGAAGGATGACTACCAGCGGGTGCTCTGCAACAGCGAGCACTGTCCATATGGGAACTGGATGCATCTTCAGTGCTTCTATGAGTGGGAGAGCAGCATCCTAGTACAGTTCAACTGCATTGGGCGTGCACGTAGCTGGAATGAGAAGCAGTGCCGGCAGAACATGTGGACCAAGAAAGGTTATGACCTGGCTTTTCGGTTCTGCTCGTGTCGCTGTGGTCAGGGCCACTTAAAGAAAGACACTGACTGGTACCAGGTCAAGCGCATGCTGGATGAGCGCAAGAAGAAGGTTGTGACTGAGAAAAGTAGTGGGAAGGCCAGCGGAGGTGTTTCAGTAGGAGGTGGAGGGGAGGCCTCAGATGAACTAAAGAAAGGCAAGTCATCCAATAAACTGCCTCACCGTGGCTCCAATCAGGATCTTTCACGCCGGCAATCTGTGGATCGACAGAACTCTCAAGAGAGGGGCCATGCAGTTATGGGTTTTGGGGTAAACCTGGGTGTACGCTCACCCTCTGACTCACCTGGCCAGTCTCCACCGTTAGGCTTCTCATTTTTTACGCCTCAGTCTGTTGGGGGACCACGCAGTTCACGGCAACTGGGCGAGTTCTTTAAAAATGCAGTCCACATGGATGGCAACAGGAAGCACTTGTTGGTGGGAAACATTGCTGGCCGGGGAACTCTTCAAGCAGATCACGGGGCAGGTGGTTTGTGTTTGCCCCGCCTTACTCAGGGTGACGGCCCAGTGCAGTTCTTGAGGAGGCTGGACCTCTCTGAGCTCCTGGCACACATACCTCGCCATAAGCTCAACACCTACCATGTGCGCATGGAGGACGATGCCCAGGCTGGGCAGGGCGAGGACTTAAGAAAGTTTATTCTCTCTGCCCTTAGCGCTAGCCACCGCAATGTAGTCCACTGTGCCCTGTGCCACCGCATGCTCCCCATCTTTGAACAGTTCCCACTGTTGGACGGAACACTCTTTCTTAGCCCATCACGACACGATGAGATCGAGTATGATGTACCGTGCCACTTACAAGGTTAGTATTGCTTGTGCATTTTTAACACATGATATGTTTAACTGGCAGCAAACAACTAAAAAAGATAAAGCTGTGAAACATATCTTTGAATGTAGATGAAATTGTGCAGCTCAAAAATTATTCAGAAACATTCAGAGCATTAAATCAACTATCCAAATTAAAGGCAAACTTTTGTACTTCAAGTGAAACAGAGCTAAGAAGTCAGAGTTACAGTTCTTTTGTTTCCTTTCTAAAGGGAGGCTGATGCACCTGTACGCCATCTGTGTGGACTGTCTGGAGGGCGTGCACAAGATTGTGTGTATAAAGTGCAAATCCCGATGGGACGGAAGCTGGCACCAGTTGGGTACTATGTATACTTACGACATTCTGGCTGCTTCGCCTTGTTGTCAGGTATGCAATTTGTCAACTTGTAAGTGGGTTGAGAGTAGAGAATGTATATGGATTTTTCTGTCGAAAGCATGAGAGGCATTATCTAGCCTGGGGGGTGTCAGTGAATGAAAGTCATTTTAGGTCCAGGATCATGAGACTTGCAGCGTACCAGTTCATATAGGAAACACTTGAAATGGTACGTACAGGACTTAGCCCCTTAAGGCACACAGAAGGAGAAGAATAAAAAAAAATACAAAAGAGACATAAGAGAAAAAACAATCCATTGAAGAAATAAATTGCTGAGATAGATGAGTTACAAATATAAATGTGCATAATGATTAAAATAACAGAAACAAGAATGGTTGCAAAACTGTTAGCGAGCTTCTTTGTGTTAGGACAGCCTTCAGACTGGTTAGAAGAACTCAGTCTAGTCTATGATTGGCTAGAAACCTAGAGCACTAAAGCTGGACTTCAAACATTGTGTTTTTATTACAGGTTAGCTAACACTGTACAATCTCATTGTCAGTTTTGGTCTCAAACATGCTTATGTATTATTTTAAATAATTTTTTACAAAAGTTAATGATGAGGCTTCTTTTGTTCCTGTAGTTAACCCTTGTCTGGAAAATTAAGACCTGAACATGTGAAAATTGTGCTGTGACATGGCCACACCTCCTGGTATGTGGAACAGGAGTAAAATTGGCTTCATACTAGTGTTAATTTCGTCAACGAAAATAACGACCTTTTTTGGTGTGACAGAAGATGAGACGATGACAAGACATCACTGATATTAATAAACAGTGACGGTGATGCAATCAGTATGCAATATTGTTGACGAAAAAAGATGAGACTAAAATGTAGTTAAAAAAAAAAACTAATGAAGTATGTCTTTATTTTTGTGAACATATAATTTTCGTCACAATCTCCTGCGATATGGTGTTCATTCATTATGGTATGAGAAACAGTGTTTTTCGGGTCACGGTGTACAGCATATCAGAAGTAGTTACAAGCTCAGACATCTTTAACTCTTGGTCATTACAGCAGTTTTACTCGGACAAAAGAGAAGAGACTATATTTGGGCCCATTTTCTTCATATTGAACCGTAGGAAAAAAGCAGATTTGTAGTAAAATCAGAGGGGAAACAGTGTAGGCACACAATCGCTGGAAAAATACCACAAATCTGAAGAGACGCCTCAAGACATTCCATAAAAATCACCCAGTTTTACAGCCTCTTTGTGGTAGGTATGTTACCACATTTTAACATAATTATGTTGTATTTTATTTAATTTTACTTTATAGTTAAACCGTTGCCAAACACTTTAAGCTAATGGGTTAGCAAATAATTGTGACCCATAGGAGCTATCCCTACAACAGTCCAAGTGTGTAAATCCAAAAAAAAAAAAAGTTTCAAAACACTGTATTATCCATACCGCTCCTTTTGTTTTGTAGTTATGTAAAAATATGGACATGCAGCAGCAGTTGTGATGGTTATAAATAAATATAATTAGCTGAAAACATTAGATGAAAAGATGCATTATAAATATTAAGATAATTATTTTGTGAAAAAAAAAAAGGTTTTGGCTAGACTAGTTTGACTGTAGGATTAATTAATAATAATCTGATTGCTAAAATGTTTTAATTGACTAAAACTAGACTAAAATACGTAAGGGTTCTTCTGACTAAAACTAGACTAAAATACGTCAGGGTTCTTCTGACTAAAACTAGACTAAAATGTCCAGACTTTTAGTCAACTAAAACTTGACTAAACAAAAATAGGATAAGATTAACTAAATATGATGATAACTAACGGGGACATTTATCCCAGGAGTAAGACTAAAACTGAAAATAGCTGACACAATTAACACTACTGCACACATAGTGGAGGGTTAGTTTTAAAAATATTTAATTGACTAAGCGATGGTGTCAGGAAATACCTAGAAAGATCACATAAGAGAAGAGCGTGAGAGAAGAGGTTCACATTGGTGTAGGGGGAATCCCTGTTTTTTTAACAGGATGCTAATATTAAATAAATAAAGATGGTATGAGTAAGAGAGAGGATTGCAATTCGTGCCTTTGTGTGCTCTTAAAGAGAGCTGTCCTCACAATGCAGCATGTCTGGATTTGTCTTTTTAGCTCTTTAAGAAAATTTAAAGGAAAGACTGAAATCCCTACGGGTGTTCAGTGGAACCTGTTGATATTTTGTGGCCTGTCTGCAAGGAGAGTAAAATCAGAGAGAGGTAGAGAGAGATATATGTGAAATTTCTCTTTGGTCATTTTGTGTAACAATCAGCCTGATGAGAGAGATGTGAGATTTTCTCAGTGATGGCCTCAGAGCACAAGTCTTTTTGAGTCGATGTCTTTTAATATAGACTAGATTGGAAAAACCCAAGGCAGCATAGTGGCTTAGTGGTTAGCGCTGTCGCTTGCATCTCCAGGGTCCGGGTTCGGTTCCCCGCCAAGTTCGGTTCCCATGTTCGATTCCCATCTCAATGTGCATGGAGTTTGTATGTTCTCCCAATGCTTGATGGGTTTCCTCCAGGTACTCTGGTTTCCTCCCGCAGTCCAAAGACATGCAGATTGGGCTAATTAGTGTTCCCAAGCTGCCCATAATCTGTGAATGAGTGCGTGTGTGCGTGTGCCCTGCGATAGATAGTACCCTGCTTCGTGCCCTTAGTCTCCTGGGATAGGCTCCAGGCCCCCCATGACCCTGTATACAGGATAAAACGGTATAGCCAAGGAAAGTGTAGTGCATCAATAAGAATGAATTGAAGGGATGAGCAGAGATTGAGAGTGATCAGCAGTGAGATTTTAATAAAATATTAAAGTGTTTTAAAGCACACTTTCTAGAACTTTTTTTTTTCTAGAACTCATTTTAGCATTAAGCGATACAGGAAGATATAAAAAATTATCTATCCCTGATTCAAGAGTGAATCCTGCCTTCAGTTCACTCTTATGTGATTGGCTCACCTGTGAGGACTCTGTGTCTCAGGAACTGTGTGTACCCTGGAGAGGCCACTCAGTGCTTTTATGAACTTCCCAAGATGCACAAGGATGTAGTCCCCTCAGATCAATATTCAACAGCATAAACTCAGTAACGTACAGTATTGCTAAGTACCTTGCAACTATTCTGGAACCACGGGTTGGATACACTAACCACCTTATCCAAAACTCAGAAAATGTTTTTCAACGATCAGGGAACCGAAAGTGGATGCGCATGAAACCATGGTTTCCTTTGACTTTATATTTTGGGAGAGGACAGTCCTCTCAACACTAGAAGCTACCTCAACCTGGACCAGATCTGGACCCATTTCTTAACACCATCTAATTCATTACACCATCTACTTCTACAGAAGAAACATGGCAGTGTCATGAGCTCCCCACTGTCACCCATTGTGGCTAACCTGTACATGGAGGTAGTAGAGAAGAAAGCACTCAACTATTACAATATCAAGTTTACCAGAGAAGACATCAAGGACAACAGGTTTGGATTGTGCATTACCCGATTGGGAAACAAAAAATAGGAAAGCCACACAAAGAGACCAATACTTGTAAACCACAGGGCAAAAAACATCCCTAACTCCATTGAAGCCAGAAAGAGAGAATACATACATCTGAAAACTGCTCTGAAGGCATATTCTGAATATGCAAAATGGGACAAAACAGCCAATACATAGGAGAATGTACATGCCTAAGACCTCCACCCATTTTGAGAGAAGGATTTTCCATTTGCAGGTACCTTCTACCCACTTGCTATGTACAGATGTGGCCATAAAGAATGCGCTGTTTTCCCACAAAATGCCGCAATTCGGCGCCCTATGCCTTGAAATCCCACAAGCAACATTCGGGAATTTAAATAAGTGTGTTGTGCTTCCCTGAATATCCGGCAGATGGCGCATGGAAGGACTTAATCTAAAAGCCAGACCAAGTACAACGAAGAATTGTGTATGATTAGTTAGCCTAAAACAATATTGTTTCCAATGCTGAAGCAAACATGAATTCTATTTTGTTTTACAATAGATCTTTCATGATGAATGTGTGTATATGTGCTTCATATTATTTTCATAATGATGAAATGAGATGCCCAAAATCGTGCTTTAAAATTCATAATAAGTTTCTTATAGTTTTTGTAATGTCTTGACAGGGACAAAACAATGAAAGACATGGCAATGCCTCAGTTTAAATGGTCTTGAAATTGATTTAATTTCCTGATAGTAGGCTATCTGATAGTGTTAACTTTATGCTAATGTCCTGATTCGTAAATATGCCAACATATCTTCGTTAAAACGTAAAAATTTGTCGACATTGAGCACCATCAGAAGACATGAAAAAAAAAATCTATATAGTGAAACCTCGGATTGCGAGTAACGCGGTGTACGAGTGTTCCCGCAAAATGAGCAAAGATTTTTTTGTAAATTTTGACTTGAAAAACCGAGCAAGTCTTGGTTTACGAGTGCCGAGTATCATGTATCACGCATGCGCTCTTGTTTTGACACCGAGCGTCATGTGATCACAACTGAGCCAATGATTTTTCTCTCTCTTGCGCTGTGGAACTGTTGGTAATCGTCTACCCTGCTGGGTCTTAGTGCTCGTCTCTTACTGGTATAATCAACGTCTCCCTCTCTGTTTCAGTGTGTCTCCTATGTGTGTGCGCACGCGTAATTTGACACTGACACACACACACTCTCGTCTTTACATCTCGCTCCCCAGCTTCACATGCACATACAGACACACACTCTCTGCTTTACACAGAAAACTCGGCTCTGTCGCAATTCCTTTCAAAGGTAAAGTGCTGGTTCAATTTGTTTTTTTTGTTTTTTTTACTTTACAGCAGTGATTCCATGAGAATGCATTCACGCGAGTGTCATTAGAGAGATTTCTTTTTTTTTCCGTTAAAACAGTGTTTCTGTTGTGTGTGTGGTTGTTGTGTTCTCCCCTCATCCTATGCCTGTCTAAATTCCCCGAGATCATCGGGTCGAGGCGAAGGAATCGTGGTGGTCTATAGGGATAACTTCTATTGTAAGCAGCTGTCGTCATTGACTTTTGCCAGCTTTGAGCTGAACTTATATGAGCTTGACCGCTCTCACACAGTGCTGTGTGGAGTGATTTATCGTCCACCTAAGTATGATAAGGACTTTTTAACTGACTTGTCTGACTTTTTGGCTGAAATTATGCCTAAATATGACCGTGTCCTTATTGTGGGTGATTTTAATGTTCATGTTTGTTGCCCTGAAAATCTGCTGGCTAAAGATTTTTTAAGTTTAATTGATTTGTTTGGTTTTGTGCAGTCAGTGTCTGGCCCCACACAGGAGCAGGGCCACACCCTTGATGTTGTTTTATCTCATGGATTATCTATTTCTAACATTGAAGTCTGTTATGCAGTATTTTCTGATCATATGCCTGTTTTGTTTGACTCTGTTTTACCGAATAATGATGTTAAACCCTGCGCGCGTGTACGGCGCTGTCACGTGTTTAAGTCCTCCACCGCCGCTCAGTTCTCTGATGTGTTTAACCGGAGCTGTGATGATGACATTTCGGAATACGTTCTGTTACTGGCTTTGACACTGAGGCACTAGCATCCTGGTTCCATTCCACCTGTAAGGCTGACTTGGACACGTGGTTTCATTAAAAATCAGGCGCCCCAAAGGTAAATCCGAACCATGGTTAAACGATGAGACTCGTGCTGTCAGACGCGTGTGTCGCAAAATGCAACGAAAATGGAAAAAGGACAAATTGCAAGTGTCTTTTATTTTATTGAGAGACAGTTGGCGTCTTTATCAGAAAACTGTAAAAGCTGCAAAAACCTAAGATTTCTCTGAGTTAATTTTAGCTAACTGTCATAAGCCTTGCGTTTTATTTCAGTCATTTAATGTTATTCTTAATGGTCCCCAAACTGTCAGTTTCGAAAGCTCTTATGCAGTGTGGGAAACTTTCTCCAGTTTTTTATTGATAAGGTTTCTTCTACAAGGGCTCTTATTACATCTCCTGCATGTGACCCATCTATCTCCATTTCTGTCTCTAGCTCTGCTGTTTTTAACCAGTTTGAGCCTATCTCTCTTTCCTTTCTGTTAAAGATTATTAATATTATGAAGCCTGCAGGATCTCCTGCTGATCCTATTCCTCCGCATCTTTTTAAAGAATTGGCTCCCATTCTAGGTCCTATAGTTTTAAATTTTATAAATAGCAGCTTGGGATCTGGGGTGGTACCCAGAAATTTTAAACATACAGTGCAGCCTTTGTTAAAGAAACCTAATCTTGATCCGTCTGTGTTTTCTAATTACAGATCTCCAAGCTACCATTTCTAAGATTTTGGAGAAATTTAGTTTATACACAACTAATAAGTTATCTTAGTGAGCATGGAATTCTTGAGGTTTTTCAGTCTGGTTTCAAGGCTCTTCACAGTACTGAAACAGCACTGTTAAGGGTCTTAAATGACATTTATAGTATTACGGATTCCGGTGATTCTGTTACTCTTCTGCTGCTTGATTTAACAGCTGCCTTTGATACAGCAGACCATGACATCCTTCTGTCACGCTTAGAACACTGGGTGGAAATTACGGCGACAGCTCTAGACTGGTTTAAGTCCTATCTTACTGATTCGGTTAGTCTTGGAGATCTGGTGTCCTCATCAGCTCCTCTGACATATGGGGTCCCACAGGGTTCTATCCTTGGACCCCTTCTTTTCTCGTTATATTTGTTGCCGCTCGGTTATATCCTGAGAAAACATGGCATCTTCTTTCACTGCTATGCAGACGACAGTCAAATCTATCTCCCGTTAAAGCAGAAGGAAGGCTACTTTGTCAAGGCTCTGTTAACATGTCTAGATGACATAAAGGCATGGTTAGCCCAAATTTTTTTACATTTTAATGATAAAAAGACAGAGGTTTTGGTATTTGGTCCTGGTGCCAGAGGTAGAGTTCCAGCTCTGGATTTAGGAGCTTTGGAGCAGTATGTTAAACCCACAGCATCAAATTTAGGTGTTATTTTTGACCATGGCCTTAAATTTGATAAACAGATCAGTGCTGTGGTTCGGTCCAGTTTCTTTCAGTGAAGGCAATTGGCAAAACTTAAACCTGTTTTGTTCTTTAGGCTTTTCAAAATAGCCATCCATGCCTTCATCACCACTCGCATTGATTACTGCAATGCCCTGTATTTTGGGGTTTCTCAAGCAGCATTATATCGGCTACAGCTGATCCAAAATTCTGCTGCTCGACTATTAACAGCTACACGTAAAAGAGAACATATCTCTCCAGTTCTGGCTTCTCTTTATTGGCTCCCGGTACAGTACCGAATTAATAAAAAAATTATTTTGGTCACGTTTAAATGTTTACATGGCCTTGCCCCGCCCTACCTCTCGGATTTGCTTAAGCCATATGCTCCCTTCCGGACTTTCAGATCATCAGATAAACTTCTGCTGACAGTACCCAAGACCAAGTGCAAGCTCAGGGGTGATCGGGCGTTCTCTGTGGCGGCACCCAAACTGTGAAATCACCTACCCTTAACCATTCGTGGGGCCACATCACTGAGGATGTTTAAGTCCCATCTCACTTTTCTTTGGCATTTAAACCAACATGAGATTGTGTGATGTGATTTTAATTATGTTCCTTTTTAATATTTTATTATTATTATTATTATTTTTTTATTTCTTAATTTAGTTCCTTATTTTATTATTTCACTATATAATTTTATTATTTATGTGAAGCACTTTGGGGCATTCTTGTTGTTAAAGTGCTATACAAATAAAGATGAGTTGAGTAAAACTTAAAAAGCGAGGTGGGGGGAGGGAGGAGAGTTTTACTGTGTAAGACAAGGCGAGGGAAGGGGCTAATTCCACACACACACACACACACACACACACACACACACACACACACACACAAATACACGCCACCTGCGCGCACAAACGGAAACACTTATCTGTCGGAATTAATTTAAACTTTTTTTTTAGAGGTAAAGTGCAGGTAAATTTTTATTTTTACTTTATACATTGTATAAATTATTTTTATGTATTTATTTTTTTGGGCTGTGGAATGAATTATTTGAGTTTTCATTATTTCTTATGGGAAAATTCGATTTGGTTTGTAAATGTTACAAGTCCGCTTCTGGAACGAATTATGCTCGTAATCCAAGGTTCCACAGTGTATGTACACTATATACACAGTATTGTGCAAAAGTCTTAGGCGCCATATTATCTGTAGTACAAACTTTGTTATATAAGTTTATGTCTGCATTATTATGTACAAGACCATTCCCTACAAAAATACTAGGGATACAAGAATATTTGCACGGAGTCAAACCCAGGAGTCTACATTATTGATTTTTTTTTTCCAATCTGAAAACTGGTCTGTCATATACTATGCTGCTTTCTTTACAGGCATTAAAATATTCTTCTGTAATATTATTTATTCATTAATTTTAGTGTATATTCGTAGGGAATGATCTTGTACATAAGAATGCAGACATAATAAACTTTATATAACAAAATTTGTACTACAGATCAGTGGTTCTCAAACTTTCAAGCCAGCAACCCCTAATTGAAGATCGACAAGATCTCGCGACCCCCACTATCAAAAACAAGCAATAAACATAACGAGCTGTTCACAGTATTTTGACTACATTTACTATACATCAAAATAATTTTGGCTTACCTTTCAATGGCAATGGGAAAGGTGTACTGTACTTGTTTTTGGCAGGACAAAAGCTTCATTTGTGGTCTGATGGTGGATACAGCTACCCACAGATCATCTTTGACATCAAGATGTGAATGTTATTTATTTTTTATATACAGTGGAACCTCGGATTGCGAGTAACGTGGTTTACGAGTGTTCCGCAAACCAAGCAAAGATTTTTAATCGGAAACTGAGCAAGTATTAGTATTAGTGCTGAGTATCATGTATCACGCATGCGACTCTTATTTTGATACCAAGCGGCAAGTGATCACAACTGAGCCAAAGATTTTTCTCTCTCTTGCACTGTGGAATTATGGGTAATCGTCTGCGCCTTAGTGCTCGTCTCTTACTGGTATAATCAACATCTCCCTCTCCCTTCTGTGTACGCGTGCGCATAATTTGACACTGTGCCCCACCAACAGACACACGCGCACACTTTATTCATGTGTACTTACACACACTCTCTCTGGCTGCACACACGCTTTATTTACCACGAAAACTCAGCTCTGTCGCGATTCTTTTCGAAGGTAAGGTGATGGTTCATTTGTTGTTCTTTTTTTTTTTTACTTTACAGCAGTGATTCCGTTAGTATGCTCACGCGAGTATCATTAGAGAGATCTCTTTTTTCCCGTTTAAACAGTGTTTGTATTGTGTATGTTAGTTGTGAAACTTAAAAAGCGAGGTGTGGGGAGGGAGGAGGAGGTTTACTGTTTAAGACGAGGCGAGGGGCTAATTCCACACACACACATACAAATACACAGCACCTGCACGAACAAACAGAAACAATTATCTGTCTGGATTTATTTTTACTTTTTCTTAAATGTTACGTGCAGGTTAATTTGTTTGATTTTTACTTTATATAATTGTATTAATTATTTTTATGTATTTATTGTTTTGGGCTGTAGAACGAATCATTTGAGTTTTCATTATTTCTTATGGGAAAATTCTATTTGGTTTACGAGTGTTTTCGCAATACGAGCCCACTTCATGAACGAATTATGCTCGTAATCCAAGGTTCCACTGTATGTAGTTTAGTTAGTTTAGTTTTTACAACCTAAGAAAATAAAAATAAATAAATAAATAAATAAATAAACACAGAAGCTTAAAAGGACAGTAAAGCCTAGTAGGCCAGTGAAAACAAATGGGTTTTTAAAAGGGATTTAAAAGAAGTCACTAGGAGCCATTCGGATATTGATTGGCAAGCCATTCCAAAGACGAGGCCCAATTACTGAAAAAGCACGGTCACCTCTCCGCTTAAGTCTGGAGTGTGGATTTAAAAGGAGGTTCTGGTCACAGGATATTAAACTTCTCAGGGGGGGGGTGTTCGTGCAGCAGTTCAGATAAGTAGATGGGCGCTTGCTGGTGTAGCGAATTAAAAACAAATAGTAAAATTTTAAAGTGTATTCTGAAATGAACAGGTAACCAGTGAAGGGCCTTCAAAAGCGGAGTCACATGATCCCTTTTTTTCTTTTTCAAGAGAAATTTAGCAGCGGCGTTCTGAACCAGTTGAAGATGGGCGATTTGGGATTTAGAGATACCAAAATAAAGAGAATTACAATAGTCAAGGCGAGATGTAATGAAAGCATGAATCGCCATCTCCAGAGTCTTATAAGTGAGAAAAGGTTTGATTTTTGCAAGTGTACGGAGCTGATAAAAACTAGATCCTATCATGGTAGAGATTTGTTTATCAAATTTTAATTTGTCATCTAGCAGGAAAGTTCCGAACCTGTGAGGACCTAAAGGCTATTAGAGGACCCAGATCAAAATCAGGGGCCTTAATGTGTTCCGAAGAGCCGAAGACTATCACCTCAGTTTTCTTTTCATTAAGGGATAGGAAGTTTTGAGATAACCAAGATTTAACTTCATCTAAACATGCTAACAAAGCAGCCATGGCCAAGCCATCATTTTTCTTAAAAGGTAAATAAATTTGTGTGTCATCAGCGTAAAAGTGGAAGGATACCGCATGCTTCCTAAAAATGGAGCCCAGTGGCAGCATGTACAATGAAAATAAAGTAGGAGCCAGCACAGAGCCTTGTGGAAGACCACAGGGAAAAGAAGTCGTCGACGAGGAGAAATCTCCTATCCTAACCACATATTTTCTGTCAGATAAAAATGACTGAAACCATTTTAAGACAATGCCAGAGAGACCCACCCAAGACGCTAGTCTATTTAATAATATTGAATGATCAATAGTGTTGAAGGCAGCTGATAAATCTAGAAGAACAACGACCACAGAATCCCCCGTATCAGTAGCTAAAAAGATGTCGTTTAGCACTCTCAGGACAGCTGACAACTGTGGGCAGCCTTAAAACCAGATTGAAAATGCTCAAACAAACTGTTTAAAGCAAGAAAAGATTGAAGTTGAAAAAACACAATCTTTTCCAAAACCTTAGACACAAATGGTAAAACAGAGATAGGGCGATAATTATTTAGGACAGATGGATCAAGTGAAGGCTTCTTGAGGAGAGGAGTAATAGTAGCTACTTTCAAATTAGTAGGAACAACACCTGTTGAGAGGCACTTATTAAAAAAAGGACACTAGGCCCGGTCCAACCGAATCAATAATTTGTCTTAGAAATCTAGGATGAATGGCATCATATGGAGAAAAGGATGGTTTCAATTTAGCAATAGTGTCTTTGAGTGATTGAATAGAAACTGGTTCAAAAACATTCCAAAATGCAGACAACGGCAGGGGAACAGGCTGCTTCATAGAAAAAACATAAGCTCCAAGACCAGGTTTGCTTACTTTGTCTTTAAAAAACCTTGAGAAGCTTTTGCAGAGGATGATAAAAGCAACTGACACAGTGTCTATAGGGGGATTGACAACAGAGTTAATAACAGAAAACAGCACCTTAGGTCTAGACTGATTATGCGAGATTAAATTCGAAAAATAGGTTGCCTTGGCTGATTTAGCGGCTCTCTGATAAGCTGATAAACCGTCTTTAAACAACTGTAAAAAGATGTGCAAGTTGTCTTTTTTCCATTTTCGCTCAGCCTTTCTACAAGACTGTCTCAGTCGCCGGGCTTCAGAGGGGCAATTTCATCCATAACAACAAGCCAGGCATTATGTAACAGACTGAGATGTTCGTCCGCATCCAGGTCTGATAGTGGGGAGTCCAAAAGTAGATGAGAAGAAGACTTTTTAAAACACTGACTAAAATTAATGTTAAACTGCGTGGAATAAACTCTAGACAGAGATGTCACTTTAGCAGAGGCAAGAGGAAGGCTCGGAAGACATATGGAAAATAAAACAGGCTTATGATCAGAGAGCATATAATCAGAAATAATAACATCAGTGATATCAACACCGTAGGAAAGGATAAGGTCCAGAGTATGTCCATGAATATGAGTGGGACCTTTAACCCACTGTGTCAGGTTAAAAGCCTCCATTCAATTAAAAAAATCCCTCGAAAGAGGGTTTGACTGACAGCAAACATGGACGTTAAAATCCCGAAACGATCCCGAAAAGAAACGATCAAATTTGGTGACGATATTACCAATGAAGTCGGTAAATTGCTGAAGAAAATCCTTATCTGACTGCGGAGGACGGTAAATCAGCCCAAGGCAAATAGGGCCGTTCCAGTCAAGGTGGATAAGTTGAGCCTCAAAGCTGGATTAAGTATCCGGGGACATAGAGGAACACTGCGCACGATAAGAGTTTTTCATGACAGTCACTAGTCCACCCCCACGTCTGTTTTGACGGGGGGAGTTAAAAAATGTACAGTCAACCGGGACCAGTTCAGAGAGAGGAATTAAATCGTCCGGCTTAATCCATGATTCGGTAATGAACATAAAATCCAGATTTTGCACGGAGAAAAAGTCGTTCAACAAAAATGTCTTGTTTACTGCTGAGCGAGCGTTGATTAAAGCCATCTTGGGTGGAGGAGCAGCGCCGGGTAAGAGAGAGGCTCTACACAGCGGACGTAGCACACCAGAAGCAGCTCCAGTTCCCCGGAAGTATCGGCCGATCCGCGGGAATCCACGCCGGAGGCTAGAGGGTGAAGGCAGGGGGAGGACACGTCGGAGCCACCGGTGCGCCTGATCCACAAGACGCCAAGCCACAGTACCACCATGTAACAGCACGGAAAACGGGCTTGGAGTAAAGCCCGCATGCAGATGGGCTTTTATCTTCATTGCAAACCCTCCCCGACACCCGCGTTTCCTCTTGCGTTTCCTCTGTATAATATTTAAAGGCCAGCGACGGATACAATCCGGAATGTCCGTTTTACAATATTCGTATTGTTTATTAAAAACACACTCCATATCCGACTTATGAAAATTAAAGAGGGTTGATCGAATATCCAAAAGGGACTGGCGATCATAAACTATAAGGGCGCCACAGTTCGAATACAACGCACCCAACCAGACTATCAAACAGTAAAGCAACAGACGGCATGCCGACACAGGCGCCATCTTGTTAGATTAATCTGTATGTAGCAGCGGAAAAAGACTGCTTACACAAATATGTAGATCCAAATTGAAGCAGTACATCCATTGCTGCACGGGACAATTCTGTGTATTCATCTGCTACCGCAATCCAAACTTCAGGCAGTGTGGAATTGGAAAATAATGTTTTTAATGTTCGATCACTGGACAGCTCCAGCAAAGCATCTTCCAGATTTGTGGGGAGATGAGTAATAGATTCAGAAAATGGTTGAGTTCTGATGACTCAGGCAAACTGTCCACAATTTCCTCAACATTTTTAGATTTGCGAATAACAAATTTATCCATCTCTGCAGTTGCGGTTTTTGCATGCAGTTGTGCGCTGTGGCAATAACTAGTGAGCCAGTTGCTGCACAGTGATGTCATATCTTTGAGTCGCAAGTGTATTTATTTTTTTAAACACTCAATCAATAATATCTTTACAAATCTGAAAATATTTATTTATAGCACTTAATTGTAAAACTGAAAAGTGTGTATTATAATCACAAAAAAAAAAGACATAATTTTTTAATTGCGCCAGCGACCCCCAGTTTGAGAACCACTGCTACAGATAACATGGCGCCTAAGACTTTTACTGTGTGTGTGTATGTATGTATACACACACATTTTATATATATATGTGTGTGTACATGTGTGTGTGTGTGTGTGTATACATATATATAAAATGTGTGTGTGTGTATATACAATACATATTAGGGATGCACCGATACCTCTTTTTTGGAAAATGAGTACGAGTACTTGCATTTCAGTACTCGCCGATACCGATACCAAGTACTTATTAAAAACATGATTTTAAATTTACAGGTAACAGCTTTGGTCATATAATTTAACAAAAATTTTAACGGGCACTCGGTTTGTGATTAACCCCTTACACGCCGCTCAAACATAGACATTTCTCAGATAGTGTAATCGGTCCCTGGTATCGGGGGACTTTTAACAAGTACGAGTACTTTAGAAAATGTGGTACTGAGGCCGATACCAGATACCGGTATCGGTGCATCCCTAGTATGTATATAAATAATAATAAAATATAAATATTCTTATATAAACACTAAGTGCCTTGGGCTTTTTATAATAATAATCATCATGTTTTTTGCTCTTTGTGTCCAGCATTGAATAATTATTTCATCCATTATTTGACCATAGTTGGAATGTGATTGTGAATTTATGACTGAAATAAAGCTGTTCTTCAAGACTTTAAAGACTAATCTACCAGGTTTGTTTATTCTCCAGAGAAAGCATAATACAACTGACCCTACAGTAAATTTAAAAAATGGTATAAAAATCCAGCTAGTCTGATTTAATTTGATTTAATCTAAAGGTGCACGCATGTGAGTGCTAAAAGATGAAGTACAAAGAATACAAAAGTGTATAATTATTAATAAAGTCAGCCTAAAGCAATATTGTTTCCAATGCTGAAGCAAACATAATTTTGTTTTACAATAGACCCCCAGTTACTGTAATCCCTCTTCTCAGCTTTCATGTAGGTGTGAAATTATCAAACCAGGTTCGCTGATGGGGGAATTGGCAGAATTGAGGGGTTTAAAACTAATTAACAAGACCGAGCAGACGTCTCTGCCTAAAATGTATTTTGCCAGCAAAACATAGAATAAATTAAATAAAATGTTTAATGGTACCAATTAAATCAGACTTCATAGTTGGATTTGATACTTTTTACGGAATATATTCAGATTTTGTAAAATAACGACACTCGTTTTCTTCCTAGACCTTTTGTCTGCATCACAATGAACCTAAGCTCAGCACGTCTTCTTTCCTTGTTTTAATCTGTAATATTTAAGTGAAATATATTTAGCGTATATGCCTAAATTTTCCGTTTTTATTTATGGACAGGTGTATAACGAATTGAAGACCTGTTGTTGAGTTGTTCCCTGCATGGTGTATATGCACGGAGAGTTTGTGTGTGTTTCTGCGCGTCTCATAGGTGTGTGTGCATGGAGAGTTTGTATGTGTTTGTGCTTGCTAGACCACTTTTACTACCATTTAAAGCTATTTATTATAATTAGTGGTGCAGAGGTGTATAATAAACCGAAAAGATGGAAAGCAATTTATTTAATTATAATTTTAAATATTTATCAACATCATTAGTAAATACTATAGTATACTGCCGAGTAGAATAACATTATAATGAATAGTTGAATCTAGATTATCCATAACCCATTCTCACTTTCCATGTCACCATGATACATAGCCTGGATAAATACAGTTCGTCCACATGTTCAGTAGAGGCATTTCAAAATGATTAGAGATCAGTAAGCTTCATTCTCAAGACTGCTGGAAGTTCCAGTCGCGAAATACACCGCCATATGAAATTTGTTGGTGTAGACGTAACATTGAGCACCATCAGAAGACATTATAAAGAACGGACATCACGCAAACGCAATCCTTGCAAAATTAATCGGTAAGTAGCTCTCCCTTATTATACTGTATCACAAATTATACACTATTATGTGTTTATTAGGCTTTAATTTGCCAAATATTTAAATTAATGTTATGCTCTTACTTATTTTACAGAGCCATTGTCGCAGCCGTAGAAACCATCACTAGGCAAAACAACAAAATGGTTGCAAGCCCTCTGAAAAAACAACTGTGGTGTGACAATGGAGTGGACATCAGTGAGAGATCAATTCAGAGAATCAGGCAAAAACTTGGTTGGAGATATAGGAAAACTTTGCATTGCCCAGTGATCTATATTCGAAAAGAAGCAAAGCCGAGTACAAAATCAGATTTAATTGCTGCCAGTAATAAATTCTGGTTTGATGTACTTGTATAAGACGCATGTAATAAATACAAAGATAGTTTGTTTAAAGTTCTGCTAGTCGTGGTTAAAAATCAGGGTGGACACAAATTAGTTACTGGAATGTAACTAAACCCTGCATTCATGACCCAAAAAATAAAAGCTTTGAGATTATATATTTGTCGTATGTTGTGTTAATTAGATTAAACTTAAATCATTTTTTAAGTTCTTTAATAATAAACACAAATATAAAAAAAAGGTCTAATGCTATAGAAGCCATAAAAATAAAAGCTTTGAGATGACCATTGTGTTGTATTTTTGTGTTAATTGGATTAAACTAAAACTTTTTTTGTATCATTTAATTATATACAGTATGTCACAAAAGTAAGTACACCCCTCACATATCTGCAAATATTTAGTTATATCTTTTTATAGGACAACACTGCATAAATGACTCTTTGACACAATGAAAAGTAGTCGGTGTAAAGTTTGTATGAGTGTAAATTTATTGTCCCCTCCAAATAAAAAAATATAGCCAATAATACCTGAACCCGTGGCAAGAAAAGTGAGTACACCCCTAAGTGAAAATGTACAAATTAAGCACAATTAGTCATTTTCCTTCCCCTTTGTCATGTGACTAGTGTTACACTGTCTCAGGTGTCACCAGGTAGCAGGTGAGTTAAATTTGGTATAAAAGCTCTTCCACTCTCTCAACCTGGCCACTGAAAGTTCAACATGGCACCTCATGGCAAACAACTCTCAGAAGACCTGAAAAAAATAATTGTTGCTTTACATAAAGATGGCCTCGGCTATAAGAAGATAGCCAACACTCTGCAACTGTGCTGCAGCATAGTGGCCAAGACCATCCAGCGCTTTAAGAGGACCGGTTCTTCTCAGAACAGGCCTCGCCATGGTCGGCCAAAGAAGCTGAGTGCACGTTCTCAGCGTCAGATCCGAAGATTGGCTTTGGAAAACAGACGTATGAGTGCGTCCAGCATTGCTGCAGAGGTTGAACGGATGGGAGGTCAGCCTGTCAGTGCTCAGACCGTACGCCGCACACTGCATCAAATTGCTCTGCATGGTTGTCATTCTAGAAGGAACCATCTTCTAAAGATGATGCACAAGAAAGCTCGCAAACAATTTGCTGCAGACATGCAAACTAAGGACCAGGATTACTGGAAACATGGCCTGTGGTCTGATG
>JAAGKR010002354.1:0-11066 GCA_011419295.1 Clarias macrocephalus
ACAAAACGACAGCGGCCAAAATAAATCAGTTGCATTGCAAAGTCATTCGTGAAATGACCGCCAGGTGGCGCAAAGCGACATTTTCCGTCGTCTCGGTTTAAAAAAATTAATTAAGTAAAAAAAAAGTCTAAACAATATGCTGTATCGAAGAAATACTACACTAATGGTAATTTCCACATCTGTGTATTTTATACAACAAGCATGAAAAATCTGAAAGAAAGAAAAAAAAACTTTTGGAATAAAATAAAATAAATAAAATAAAAACAGTATTATATTTTTTGACTCAAGTGATTCGTATATTTTCGAGTCATTCTGAAGTTCGTAAACAAGCGCTTACATCAGCAAAATAATATCCATCATTAATGACAGTTTTTTTTTTTTTTTTTACACTTTTCCTTTTATTGTAGAGAAAATCTTTCCAGTTTAGGTCACAGGCAGTCGGACGAGCAGTTTATTGCATATTATACTGTGTGTGGTTGTGTACGTGACAAAATAAAAATCAGAAATTCAATCATGGTATTAAAAAATACATAAAATGATAGATAAACATGTTTTAGACTGACATCGTCACCGGGTTTAATAATTAATACATTTTCATGACCCATCATTAAATAAACTGAGCTTATGACCCATTTAATGCTCTAGGAAGGAGATCGAACCAATCAGTGATGAGAGTGAATTCTTGTAACCGAACATGTTTACATAAAATGTCACAAAAGATAACAGACACTTCTAACAGACTGAAAATCTTTGTTTGTTTGTTTGTTGTGTATATAAAGAAACAAACAAAAAGAAAGACTAGATCTAAAAACAACCAATTCATAGATATGATTTTAAGAAATTGTGTAGCAGTTGCAATTCTTACACTGATTTACTACAGTATATCTCTTCTCCTCCTTTGTCAATTTAAGAGCTCAGTAGACCTTTAGGACTTAGTAAATACATTTTTTGTCCGTTTGAAAAGGTGTTACAGTATGATGTTTTGTGTATGCCATCATAAATTAAATGACCGTACAATTTCTCACATATGTCACACTCACTGATGAGCTGAAATGAAGCACGTTGTCAGGGATGGAAGGTAACCAAATACATTTACCTTGTAAAATTTTCACAAATCATAGTTTTACCAGTGAGGAAATTGTACTGTTACGCCACTACATCCTACAACACATATCTGTACTTATATATACACGATATCTGTACTTATATTTCACTACATGTATGTAATATGTTGCATTACACAATGAGAGTGGAGCGCGGTATTTGAAGCGTTATAATCACCACCTGATAATCATCATATGTAATTGCATGATTTGTTATAGTTTTATTCCTGGATACGTTTTACTTTCACTTCATTCTAAAGCAACATCTGTACTTTCTACTTCACTACATTTGTGCATGGCATTGTGTTGCATTACCACAGTAGTGAAGAGAATGTAAAGTGGTAATAATCACCACTAGATGACTAGCAAGTGTTTGAGATGCGAGAGAGATTCTTTTACAGCGACTTGAAGGCTAGAGTGGACTGTAAAAAAAAAAATTTTACGGTAGCACCGTTATTGCACTGTAAAAAAATAAACCGTAAATTTGGCAGACGTCTACTGTAAAAAAAAAAAAATATGACAGTGTTTTTGGTTGTACTCACTATACTTTATAGATTTTAATTGTTTTTTTCGAGCCAGGCCGGGAATCAAACCCAGACCCTGGAGGTGCAAGGCGACAGTGCTAACCACTACACCACTGTGCTTGCGATACAAACATTGGCGTTGTTGGAGTGCAAGTCGTGCGGGGGACGCGGGGAAACCGAGGAAGTCCAACAACAACAACAATTGCACTGCAAACACAGTAGTGTAGTGGTTAGCACCGGTGCTTTGCACCACCAGGGTCTGGGTTCAATTCCTAGCCAGGCTCGAAAAACAAGAAACAATTAAAATCCATAGAACATACAGTATAATGAGTGTAATCCTGTACAACCGAAACGTGTTGCTACCTTTTTTTTATGGTAAACTTCTGGCAACCAAAGTGTTGTCCTTGTTGGTCTTCCTCGGTTTCCCCACGTCCCCCCCGCACGACTTGCACTCCAACAATTACAACACTTATGTAGCACGCATGGTAGTGTAGTGGTTAGCACTGTCGCCTTGCACCTCCAGGGTCTGGGTTTGATTCCTGACCAAGCTCAAAAAAAAGAGCAATTAAACTCCATAAAATATGCAGTATAATAAGTGCAATCCTGTATTTTTTACAGTAAACTTCTGGCAACCACAGCTTCCGTTCTTTTATCGTGAAATTTATGGTTTGTTTTTTTTACAGTGCAATAACGGTGCTACCGTATTTTTTTACGGTAAAATTCTGGCAACCACAGCTGCCAGTTTTTTACCTTAAAATTTACCGTTTTTTTTTTTGTTTGTTTGTTTTTTTACAGTGTGAGCTAATACAAACAAATGCGAAAGTGTCAAAGGTAATGCAAATGGAGGACTTTTACTTAATAATTAATATTACATATTAATATATAATATTTTACTTGTGATGTGTCTACTTTTTCTCAAGATCATTATGTGTGTCATATGTGTATCAAATTTCAACATCAGGTTTGTGCACCATGTCTGTACTGTACAGCAAAAGCAATTAACAACAAATTCTGCCCAATAAATGAAGCATTAAAAAAGTTGAAAGGTAAAGCCATCAAAAACAGGACTGTTAAACTTGCTTAGACTCGTCACCACTACAGCCCAAAAACAAATGGCCATCTTAAAACCACCTCTTTTTAGTGAGACACAGTGAAGCAGCAGGGTGTTCGGTAATTAAGAATAACTGTGAAAACCCGTATAAATAGTAGACCTTACAAGTCATCACAAAAGGCCACGCTGTATGATTCCGCCATCAAGAAGCCTCATTAAACTATTAGACACAAAGCTCTGCTGATCAGGGTCTGATAATGAGACGGAACTCTGAACTTCCTTTGCTATAACCACATTAATAAAAGGGATAAACACAGTAGACGTACAGAGGAGACTAATGCCTCCTTTCACCGCCTCCTATTGGTTGAAACATTAATCCTGCCCATGATTCTGGGAAGCATATGCGAGCATATTGGGAAAAGCAGGCTGTAGTAAATTAGGGCTTAGCAGTCAGAACACACAGACACACACACAAACACAAACAGCCAAAAAAGATTCTCCTCGCACTTATACTGTATCATGGTAAATCATTCATTGGAATCCCTTCAGTGAGTCTAAGTACATATTTGACTGCTGCATTTCCACTGTAAAATATTAAATATTAAAAAAATACACACACACACATTATCAGATCCAGGCTGTGAAGACAACAGCCAACAGCAAGCATCAGAAAAAAATAACATGCACAGGGGAGCAAAGTAAAGCAGAGGAAGTGAGAAATAAGAAAAAAGCAAACTCAAGTTGTGTTGCCTACCAGCACTGACTGTATACAGCGGTGGCTAAATGCATTGCGATAAAAGTGAAGCTCAATGTTCTAATCACATTCTAATTTTTTTTTAGAAATAGGAATAATTTGTTTTTTTATACGTTCAATATTTAGCATGAAGCCCTTTATTCTTAAAAAAAATAATAATAAAATAAAAATCCTAGATATGGCTGGGCATAGAGTCAAAAAGACATCTGCAGTACTCTGGTGTCACTCCTTCAATCCATGCTTGCTTGATCGCTTCATGAAGATCATGTACAGAAGACGGGTTCTTCAGTGCTCCTGCCTTGTTCAGTATTGTGCAACAGGTTTCTATTGGGTTTAGGTCTGGAAATGACCCAGACCATGAGATCCAGATGCTGAACACCATTATCACATAGCCATGGTCCTACTACCTTCAGCCACCACTGTAATACTAAATGGTACAGTAAATGCAACCTCTACTACATGGTACAAATAATTGGGGTTAAATCAATCTAACAAGTAACCCAGTTATAGTACATATAGCAACTTTCCATAATTTTTTTTCCATACGTTTTCATATTTTCGTATTCTTGCTATAATTCTATGTTTGAGATACATTTTATATACTTATTTTTCATACCCATATTTATTGGTAGGTTTTTACAGTGATACAATATAGTGATTAGCACCTGTGGCCTCGCACCTTGGTTCGAGTCCCTCTTTTTCATGTTCGCCCCATGCTCGGTGGGTTTCCTCCAGGTTCTCCGATTTCCCTACCTAATTTCTCCATTTCCAAATTGTCTTCAAAGGTGTACCTCATTTAGTGCCACAAGTCCCCAGTGAAAGGTTCCATTACCAACTGATCTACCATAAATTATTTCATGTTTTAACAACGAATATTCTCAAAAATACACTCAGAGACCTTTAAATCCTACCCCCCACAAAACCCAGTCACTTCATTCACTGCAAGTCCCAAGCCCAGTTAGAAAATTCTAACAGGCATCAAACTTGTATCGGATCTTGCTGATCACATGATCCGATATGGTGACCTCTATGATAAAAGAGACAAAGCACAAGGAAAAAAAAAAGCCCCAAATTAGACCATTAATGAATGTAAACAATTCTTCTTCTGAGGCCTATTTCCGTATACAGTCTAAGCAACGGCAAAGAAACTAATACGCTGACAAAAAATAGTGTCTTATGGAAGCAACTGTCAACTCAGGAAAGACATAGGGAACGGTGCGCTAACACAGGGAACGGCGCGCTAACACAGAGGACTGAGAACTGACAAGGAACAGAGGACTAACACAGGGGACTGAGGATGAGGAAACATGGAGCTGGAGCTAACTAAGGACACATAGGGGAAATAGAAACAAGGCTGGACAGGACATGGCTAGAAAAGAGGGACAGAGACTGGACTGGAGGGACAGAGACTGGTTAGTGGGGTTAGTAGCTACACGGTATATGGAGACACAGGATGCTGACCTAACCAGGTTAGTATCTAATGGAGTTAGTATGGACCTAAAGAGAAAACAGAACACAAAGAAAGGCACACATGAGGCTATTCCAAGCTAGTGGCTAACCTACTAGTGACCAGAACCACTAGCAGTCAATCCCACTAGAGGCTAGCCTACTGGAGGCTAACCCTACTAGCCGTCAAGGCCTACTAGTGGCTAACCCTGCTAACGACTAAGCCCTCATGTGGCTGCACATACAAGGGAAGACACAGAACAGTACTTACACAGTACACAGGAGGAGACACAGCTTAGCTAAACATTGAACAAGGCAGCTCCATGAATCCATCAGAACAAGGAACATACAGAAAACAAAACTAGAGCCCGCTGAAAACAAAGGTTACAAAACATAAACCAAATATAAACTTAAAGAAACAAAAAGGAATGCCCACATGACTGTATACAAATAAACAATCAACATTCAACAAAACACACACACACACACACACACACACACACACACACACACACACACACACACACACACACACACACACACACACACACACACACACACACACACATTCAACAACATACAATGCTCGACCCAGTGTTCCAGAACAAACTGCTATTTATAGAAACTTTAATGAGCCACCTCAGTTCAGGTGAGCACTCATCACCTGACTGAGGTGCCTTCTGGGAAACTGAGTCAACCAACAAAAACTACAGACAGACAGACATGAACAGTGACCTCTAGTGGAAGTTCCTAACAGTACCCCCCCCCCCTTAAAAACGCTCCTCCGGAGCGCTACTGGAGGTCCCAGTTACTCTCCCCCATTGTCTTGAGTCATTTCACCCGACTTATGACGCCGACGAGCTGGTTCCCCAAGCAGGATGGGAAGGCGGGCAAAACAGGAATGTCTCGGGTCTACCCTTGACGTTGGCAGCGGAGGCGGCAATGGCCCATTCTCGGGGTGGTAGACTCGACGCCGAAGCCGGGTGGTGGATGTGGGACCTCCATTGATGCTCTGGGACAGGAAGGGGGGGGGGATCCCCCACTGAGGCACTGGACGACGAAGGGTGGAGCCTCCCCGTGAGGCTCGGAGACGAAGGGTTGGAGCCTCCCCGTGAGGCTCTGGAAGCGGAGCTTTGGAGCCTCCCCGTGAGGCTCTGGAAGGCGCTTAAAGCCTCCCCGTGAGGCTTTGGAAGGCGCTTGGAGCCTCCCCGTGAGGCTCTGGAAGGCGCTTGGAGCCTCCCCGTGAGGCTCTGGAAGGCGCTTGGAGCCTCCCCGTGAGGCTCTGGAAGGCGCTTGGAGCCTCCCCGTGAGACTCTGGAAGGCGCATGGAGCCTTCCCGTGAGGCTCTGGAAGCGGTGCTTGTGGGACCTTTCATAGTTCAGCTGTAGGGCAAGCCGAATACCCTCCGCCTGCTTGCCCCAGTGTTACGGTCCCAGCCCCCCCCCCCAAAAAAAATTCTCCCGGGGGGCCCCCCTCTGCTATGCCTTGGTTTGGTCGAGCATTCTGTCATGGGTCTAGCCAAACCCACCAGCTAGACCCATGACAGCAACTCAGGTGAGGTTATTTATTTATAAATATTAAAGGCCTGAAATTTATATCGAAATACATGATCCAATTAAAGTTTGCAATATGTTTTAATGCAGCCACTCATTTGACAGAACAACCCAGAAATGTTATTGCATAGACTGTAAATGTCTAAAGTGGGTTATAACACTATCCTGTACATTGGGCACTATGCATCCCTTCTACCCTGACACGCCCATCACTCTGGCATAGGGTCATTATGAACACACCAGATCACATGACCTTTTTCCTCTGCTCCAAAGTCCAGTCTTTGTGCTCCCTGGTCAAATTAAAGTCCGTTTTTCTGACTAGTCTCGCTAAAAACCTGTGCTTGTCTTATGAACACAAACCTGTTTAGTCCCAATCCTATAAGTTCCTATTACATTTTTTATGATGCAGTGACCGTAACTATCTAACCATGGGTAAGAATGTTCCGGACAGTTACTCCCCATTCCATGCAGTTCTGTCATCTCTTTAGTTGTTTTCTTTGCTTTCAGGTTAACGAGTTCATCATTCTGAAACAAGATGATATTATTTACCACCACCACTGCACTGTAAAAAATAAATGTAAATTTTACGGTAAAAAACTGGCAGTTGTGGTTGCCAGAATTTTACCGTAAAAAATACGTTATTGCACTGTAAAAAAATTAAGTGTTAATTTTACGGTAAAAATACGGCAGCTGTGATTGGCAATGTTTTTAGATTGTACGGAATTGCACTCATTTTATGGATTTCAATTGTTTTCTTGTTTTTCAAGCCTGGCCAGGAATCGAACCCAGACCCTGGCGGTGCAAGGCGACAGTGCTAACCACTACACTACTGTGCTTGCTATACAAACGTTGTCGTTGTTGGAGTGCAAGTCGTGCGAGGGACGCGGGGGAAACGGAGGAAGTCCAACAACGACAACAATTGCACTGCAAACGCAGTAGTGTAGTGGTTAGCACCGTTGCTTTGCACCACCAGGGTCTGGGTTCAATTCCTGGCCAGGCTCGGAAAACAAGAAACAATTAAAATCCATAGCACATACAGTATAATGAGTGTAATCCTGTACAACTGAAACATGTTGCTACCTTTTTTTATGGTAAACTTCTGGCAACCACAGCTGCATTTTTTTACCGTAAAATTTATGGCTTATTTTTTTACAGTGCAATAACGTATTTTTTACAGTAAAATTCTGGCAACCAAAGCTGACGTTTTTTTTTAACCGTAAAATTTACAATTTAATTTTTACAGTGTGGTTAAAGAAATAAGAACCTGCTTGCTTCATTAGTTAGTGGTAAAGTATTTGTTGGTTAAAAGAATGAAACAGATTAATCACTGCAGTACTTCGATCGAATTGAAGTCAAGATACATAACTATATTTGGTGTGACAGTGTGTATTTGAGGGTTAAAAAAAGTAAATATGCAGTGCAAATCACAAAAATGAATCAGCATCCATGCACACAGAGTGCAGAGCACAAGGACATGCACCGGCTAGGTATGAATCCGGAGATAGAGATACAGATTGTGTGAATGCTGGGAACCTGTTACCGGGAGAAAAGATGGGGGGAATCATTTTGAGCAGGTGCGCGAGCGCTGTGTAAAGCTGGTGAACACAGAAGCGTAAGAACATAATCTCTGGTGAGCACAAGGCACACAAGTAAAATTTTGTGAGCTGTGAAATGACTAAAAACCCATTCATTAAACAAAGCAACCAGACTGGATCAGGTGCTGATGCGACAAAGCTGAATACCTTGTACCTGCTTTATATACACACACACACACACACAGCCAGGTGTGCAATCTTTCTTTTTCTTCGAAACCTCTTCCACACACACTCCATCTTGTTTGTGCAGCAATTTATCTATTCTGCACACACACACACGTGTCTGTCTTCTTAACTTTCTCCTTGATAATATGATTGATGCAGTTAGATAGTGCTTCACCTACACTCCACCTGAACACTAACTTTAACCTCAGTGAACAGAAAAACAGAAAATGTTCTAGAGTCTCCTGCACTGAGAGCCACGAAATGTCATGCGGTGAGGGTTTGTTTAACTCGACTGTGTATCCATTTGCTCTTAACTGTATTGATTCAAATAATTCAGGAAACAAAGTCCCAGACTGAGAAGGATCATAGTATTTAGTAAATACAAGCGTGAGTCAAAAATTATCCTCACTCTGGCTGTAGAATTTACTTTGATTAACTTTAAATAAATAAATAAATAAAAAATGAGACATAATCTCCTTAGTAGCTTTCGTCTTCCATCATTAAAAAATATTTTATGCCGAGCCACAAATGCACCACTGCCTTCGCTTCTTCATCAGAAGTGAATCTTCATCCTCGTACTGCTTTTAAGGGACCAAAAGGGTGAAAATGTGACGAAGTGAGATCAGGACTATACAAAACCAAGTTTTTGCAGAGTGTCGTCATGCATCATCATGCAAGATCACAATGCCCTGGGATAGCATTCCTCTGCGTTTCAATAAGCATCTCACTGTAAGGAGGACTTTTGATTGTTGAACCTTTTTTCCTGATAATGTTCCAATACTGGCCCAGCTGATGGTTGAAGTTTGAACTTTTTTTGCAGTCGGTGATTGAGGATGTTTCCATTCCAAACTTTGCCGTTTACTCTCAGGCTCGTAGTGATGAATCCATGTCTCGTCACCAGTAATGATTCTCCTTAAGAAGAAACTTTCACCTTCCTCGGAGTATCAGTCTAAATTCTGTTTGCAGATATCCAAACACTTCTGTTTATGCTCTTCCGTGATTTGTTGCACCCTCAGCCCACAACAAAAGAAGATAAATAAAATAATTGCAGGCTGCTCTTCATTCATACAAATCACAAGTGGACCATCCATATGTGCTTGGATCATTTGTTATAATTTGCACAGCGGGGAGACAGTAGCCTTCAAGGGAAACCACTGATAAGACCAAGTGCAGCCAACGGAACTTTTAATATAAACGAAGTGCGGATAATTTTTGACTCAGAGTCTCAATTTTAACATTTTATCCCACTGGATATGGGCACTGAGGGGAAGTTTCACACATACACAGAGAAGAAAAAAATATATAGAATAGATTTACCAGAGTATTCTTATAAGACTTGTAAAATCAAGCCCTGCATGATTAACCCTTTAATTGTTCTGCTGAACGTCAGTGGATGCCAACAGTCGGGAAAACACAGGACACCAGGGTTACTTAAGAATAAGAATGAAGAAGTTGTGACGTGATGGAATCTACTCAGCTTGAGTTCCGGTTCATTCAAGTGTTCGTTCAAGAGGATTGACTCTTTTTGCCCAATCTCTCTCGAAAGTGCAATCTGTCATTTGATTCCTTAGCATTCAATAATTTAAGTTTATGTGTAAAAATACATAGAGAAAGTTACATGGTTTCCTGACTTGAAATTAATTATTGTCTTTACATGTTGACATATTTTACACTCCCTCTATCACTTGTCTATCATCGTCTATACCACCTTATTCTGTGTACCGGGTCACGTGGGACCTGGCGCCTATCCTAAAAAGACTTAGGTCACAAGGCGGGGTACATCCTGGACAGGGTGCCACTCCATCGCAGGGCACTCGCATACTATAGGCTAACTTGGGAACGCCAATTAGCCTAATCTGCATGTATTTGTACTGTGGGAGGAAACCGGAGTACCCAGAGGAAACCCACCAAACACAGGGAGAACATACAAACTCCATGCACACAGTGCTCTTTTTCATTAGAACAAATGATCATTTTCCTCAAACCATTCCTGAATCATATTTGAAGTGTGCCAGAGAGCGCTATCCTGTTGAAAGAGACCGCTGCCATCAGGGAACGCCATTTCCTTTTGAGGATGTACTTGAGTGGTAACAATGTTTAGCTATGTGCTACATGTAAAAGTAAGATCCACATGAATGGCAGGACCTAAGGCTTTCCAGTATCACACGGCTCGTCTTATTCCCGTAGTGTGTCTTCATGCCATCTCTTCCCCAGGTGTCCACATAATGTCAAAGAAAAACGTGATTTGTTACATCAGGCCACCTTTCTCCATTGCTCTCTGGTCCAGTTCTGATGCTCATACGGTCATTGTTTTTGTGTCGAAATTTGTCCCTAATCGTCTAATCTTCTTGTCAAAGTCACTCAGATCTTTACACTTGCCCATTTTTATCTGCTTACAACACATCAACTTCATGGAAAAAACATCACTTGATTCTTAATACACCCCACCTACTTCCAGGTGCCATAATAATGAGCTAAACAATGTTATTTACATCACCATAACATCATGATCATCAGTGACCATGACGTTGTGGAACATAATTTTAATTACAGGTGGTAGTACTGATTGTACAATTCTACTGTGTTTTCTTTATTACATATCCAAAACAGTTCTAGTGGTGTGCAAATACAGTACTTTATAATAACAACCAGACATGGTACCATACTCAGTTCAGTAGTACAGTACAGACCAAAAGTTTGGACACCCCTTCTCATTCAAAGAGTTTTCTTTCTTGTGTTCTTTATTGTGTTCTTTAGCCCAAACGCGTCTCTTCTGCTTGTCGCCTGTCCTTAGCAGTGGTTTCCTAGCAGATCTTCTACCATGAAGGCCTGATTCACACAGTCTCCTCTTAACAGTTGTTCTAGAGACGTGTCT